>JAOEGS010024194.1:0-24799 GCA_025447755.1 Corythornis vintsioides
ACTTAAAACATAGATTGGCTTGCTGCACAGGCTATCTGATGTCACATTCTCTGTAATATCTGGTGGACTTATTGGAAGTGATTCCTAAACAACATTTCATAGAATCACAGAATAATCATGGTTGGAAAGGACCTCCTAGATCACTGAGTCCAACCATACCTACGAAAACAAAAAACCTAAATACCCAGTCATTCAAAAACCACAAATAACCCCCTCCATGCCTGCCACTAGAGCATGTTGTGAAGCACCACTTCAACTTGTTTCTTAAATACCTCCAGGAATGGTAACTCCACCACCTCTCTGGGCAGCCTGTTCCACTGCCTCACTACTCTCTGAAATAATTTCTTCCTAAAATCTAACCTAAAACTCTTCTGCTGCAACTTCAGACCATTTCCCCTGGTTCTGTCATTAGATACTAAGAAGAAAACACCCACCTCTCTACAACCTCCTTTCAGGTAGTAGGCTGCAAAAGTCAGACTATAGACCGTTTCAGTCCACCTTGCAGAATAAACAATTCTTGATAGAGTCAACAGGATAGGACAATTCTAAATTAGGGTGTGCCCCTTTTTTTTTTAATAGTATTCTTATTCTTACATGTGACAGCACTCAAGCATAATTTTTAACACCTCTCAATTTCGAATATATATCAAACTTGTCTCATGATACTGGAAACAGAAAGAATAAATGAAGAAGTCTTGACTAGTGTTTAAGAATGTACACTGAAAACTGAAACACAGAACCCTCTTGGAAAATGTCACTAAATTAGCAAAGTTTATTAATTTCAGATAAAAATAAAAGTTTATAATGGAAAGGATTAAAATTCTGACTTTAACCGTGTGTGACTCTATCAACTGCCAATTTAGTAAGTGAATATAGATCAGCAAGATTTTGTTTTCAGGAGAATTAAAAAAAAAAGCAAAACAAACTTCAGGCTTTTACCTGTCTGCACTTGAACGTGCTCTCTGCCTTCCACTGGCTCGGGTGTTCTCAGTCGCATTTGCTCTTTTATCCGCTTTCTAGCCTGTGCTCTTTTCCATGCTTCCCTCTTCTTTTGAGCCTCAAGGAGTTTGAGCCGGGTACTCTGAACAAGGATGAAGAAGAAAAAAACCTCACCAAATACACTTTGTACTTGACAATGATACTAATTTATCTCTAAAAGAAAATAAAGGTTATTGTTTCATTTTAATGCTACCATTTGGGATTTACTTTTCTGGGTCCTGATGACTTTTCAGTTACCTTAAAGACTGTAGGGCATGAAATAATAAGGTATGTTAGCTGCCTGCAGGCACATACTAATGTCATCTCACACATATAGAAATTAGTTGTTACATGAAAGTGGATATTGTATACAGAACTTTGCTTTGTGAGGTGAAGTATCTTGAAATACCATGTTCTTGCTGGCAAGCGTGAGGTTCTAGGTAAAGCTTTAAAGAAGGTCAAATGTACTTTTATGATGGTAATATGATACCTGGACTATTGTTTGCCAAATAAAAATTAGATGGTTTTTATTGCTGATGAAACAAGAGAAACCATACGCAATTTTAAATTCAGTATTCTGTTTATGGATAGAAATAACATCACTTTTGAACTTCTTAAACAGAACATATGTGAAATTCACTCTAAGAAATAGCTACTGATCAATACCAAGTTATTTCCACAAAGTACATTTAAAGATACAAACTGCTTTATATTCTGATATGTTCAAATTGTCGATGTAGAAATCATCTCTGAAAATAAAGCATCACTTAAACATTTACAAATGTATCAGGAAAAATACAATACTTTTTCCACCACACAAGCAGCTTTTGCATGCAGCTCAACCATTCAGCTCTGCTTCTATAGTAGCCACAGTCTACCCCAAGACAATTTCCCAAGAGCTGTTATTCTCACTGGTGGCATATAACAGATTACACAATGATAATGCTCAGTTTGGAAATGGGAAAATAAGTCAAGTACTTAACAGGGAAAAATAAACAAATAAATAAAAATTACAGAAGTTTATGTGAAACAAAGTGCTTTAAAGAAAAGCTGAAAATAAACACGTTAGTTTAACTGGAGGGCCCGTGACTGTGTGAAATATTTTAATTCAGAATTGCAACTTCAGTAGTTATACTTATTGAAGAACAGCTTCCATACCCTACTTAGTACTTTTCAGCACAGCTATAGCATGATGCACATAAAGAAACATACCGCAGGTATGACTTGAAGGGCGTAAGTGTTACCCCGCACCACTCTCCTGTCATACATGATGTTGGCATAACGAACAGGCTCCTTTTCCCTGCAAGGCCAAGCACAGTTTGCCGCGGTTACAGAGTGGGCTACAGCCCACCCGCCAGCGCCTCAGACAAGCGAGAGGCCAGAGAGTCCGAGCTCCCCCCACGCTTGCGGGAAGAAGGACCTGCCGGCGGGGCGGCGGAGGCTCCCCTCCCCCAGTAAGGGAGCTGGGACGAGGGGGGAAGGAGCGGAGGCCGGGGGGGGAACCCGTTCGGGACGCGTAAGCCGTGGGGCCGGAGGGCGCGGCACTCACAGCACGGCGGCCCCCGGTGCCGCTCGGTACTTCGGGCGGGCGAGCAGGGCGCGGGGCTGGCTGCAGTAGCTGTAGGGGACGGCGGGGACCGCCGCCTCCGCCACCTCGAGCTTAGCAGTGTGCAGCATGGCGAGATCGTCCTGGATCGCAGAGAGACTGGAGCGGCCGCACACACCGAGGCAGCCGTCTCCGGGGCAACGGGGGCGGAGCGCTTGTAGGTGGTACGGCGACTGTGCAGCGCACCAGCGGGACGGGGCGGGAGGGCGGCGGTGGCTGCGGGGGCGAGGCTCGTCCCGCTCTTTCTGGCGCGGAGGTTACTGCCAAGAGACAGTGAACGGGGGTAGGGTGTGTTAGGGAGGGAGGACGGAGCTAGTCTCCGGGGCGCTCCACGATAAACAAGCCCCGGCCGCGGGCTTGCGGTTGGTAGCGCCGAGGGGGTCCCTTCCCGGGCCGGGGTAATGAGGGACTTTAACCGCCAGGTGTCACCGTCCTGCCGCCGCCTCTCCACGAGCTGCTCGGGTACTGGCAGCGTCCGACCCGACCTGCAGTGCCAGCGGGGATGCAACAGTTGGCTGGGGGATCGCGACAAGATGTTGGCTGGTGTGCTGGGGCCTTAGGCACCAGTGTCCCGAAAAGCAGCCCAGACAGCCGCGCTCCTGATTTGTTTGCTTTGTTGTTGGTTTGGGGAATTTTGATAACGTAAAGATGTCATATGATGGGAAATAGGAGAGTGAGATGGGCCCTCAGGATGCCATCTTATCCAGAGTGAGTTGCACTGCCTGTCATGACATAGCACTTACACTCCAGGCCCTTCACAAACTCATTTGTTCTGCTCTGGACTCGCTCCAGCACCTCTGTATCTCTCTTGTTTTGAGCAAAACTCAACACAGTACTCGAGGTGTGGCCTCACCAATGCTGAGTACAGAGGGACAATCACCTCCCTGGCCCTGCTGGCAACACTATTTCTAAAACAGGCCAGGATGCCATTGGCCTTCTTGGTTGCCTGGGCACACTGCTGGCCTACGTTCAGCTGCTTGTTGATCAGAACTCCCAGGTCCCATTCTGCTTAACAACTTTCCAGCCACTCTTCCCCAGGCCTGTAGCATTGCACGGAATTGTTGCGACAGAAGGGCAGAACATTCATTCCTTGATTACTTTGCAAGACTGACTATGTAAGTTAATCCACTTTTTTTTTTTTTTTTCCTGAAATCTTTGGTTTAAATATAATTCATGGGTGAAATGCCATTTATTTAACCTCAGCTATGTTACTATGGTAGATGTCTATGCTCCATGACAGCTTTGTGTAGACAGTCATGGACAAGAGAAGTGTTAGTAGCAGAGAGTTCATAGGAGACCTGCAAGGCGCAGGGGAAGCTGTATAACAAGAGAAACTTCTAGAAAAGAAATGGGAAAAAAAAAGTACCAAGAAGAAAGGTCAAGTGTGGGAGGTAAGGGAAAAGAGGAAGGAATGGTTTTCTACCTAATTAACAGGCAGCTTGCAGAATCAGTATAGGAATGTGAGTTGTGGGGAGTTAACTACAGGGTTACCAGCTGGATGGTGGGACAAGAGAAAGTGGGACTGCAGGACAAGTACAAGTGTCACTGGGAGGGAAGGCTAGCTGTGTCCAGTTTTCACTATCTTAACTTTCTGCAGTATTGCATAATTAAGAAATGAGGTATACAGAACTATTGTTGTTTCTGTATGCATGGACATAGGCAACACTTAATTGTCCAGGAAGGACACAGAGGAATGCATATTGCATTTCCAGAGCATTGCTGTCTGTCTGGAGAGGACCATGGCTGCTTTTAAAATTACAGGAACGTTTCTCTGATGTAATACTGTGTAATTACTTGAAATTTGGGATAGATTTGGTTCTCCATGGTCCCAAGATAGAATTTCAAGCTGCACTTCTTACCCAGACTTGCAGATAAAGGGATTGGAGCTCCCAGTCTTGAGAGTAACTCTACTTGAGGCCACAGTGCCATTGCCTTCAAGCAGACACCACAGCATCATGGAGCATTCTAGGTTGAAAGGGACTCTGGAGGTGTTTAGTGTTACCCCCTTGCCTAAGCAGGGACAAATTCAAAGATAGATTGGATTAGGCAGGGCCTTCTCCTGACGGGTTTTGTAAATCTCCAGGGATAAAGATGCTTAGGGTGGCCTTGAAAATCCCAGAAAAGGGATTTTCATGCATCCAGGATATACAGACATTGCCTATGTATAGGCCTGATCCTAATTAGTGAGATATTTCATTTTAAAAAATATGTGCCAGCCTGAGAGTTTTGACAGATGAAAGGCATAGAAGGAAAAAAAAAAAAAAAAAAAAGAATACCTGAGCTAAACTTGAGTCCCTTTAGTGACATCAGTATTTTTTTTAAATGGGGTTGTTAATCTCGATATGTAATTGAGAATACAAAAACAAAACGCAGATCCTGTCACTCATTTTCTCTGTAGCAGCACAGCTTCCTCTTGACCTCAGTCCTGAGCTTGTGAAGTTGGACAGGACTGTGAAATTCCGGTTCTGAAGGCCTTCATTTCTCCAACACGAGTCAAAAAACAGGTTTTACTATTCATGTTTTCCATCCAAAATGAACAATCTTGCTTTCCCCTAGCATTTTACCTCTGACTCCTAGCACCATATTCCCCAGGCTCACTTCTCTCCATGTCTCCCACAAGCTCTGTTTTTCTGTTCTCAATGCTCTCCGGCCTTCTTGCCTTCTTGCCATACATCACAGTGGGACTTCAGAGCCAGTAACTGGAAAGAATTCTTGAAGGCTGAGGAAGCACCTTATAGGGTGGAGCAGTGCACACTTAGTTTTAAACTGTCATTCATTAAGCTGCTGGTTGGAAAAGCAATTGTTGGTGAGCTTCCAATTTAAGCTCAAATAGATTGTGTGCTGCAATCCCTCTTCCACCCCTTATAACCTCTTCCTTCCTTGAACAAGACTGTCCCCCTCTCTTCCTTTTGCCCCAGGAAGCTCTGCCTTATTTTTCATCTCCCTGTACTGAGCACAGTTGTTCAACTGCACTAAACTCACAGAGGAAGATACAAGATTATCCTCTTCTGGTGCCCTTTCGCTGTATCCTCCATGTTTGTCCAATGTGAAATAAATGGCCCTTTATCACATCTCTGGGAGGCAAAACAGTAGAAGAGCTGTGCTTTGTTGGAGTTAACCTGCACAGTACAAGAACTGTACTGGGCATGAGATGTGGAAAAAGCAGACCCTATAATTGAATAACCTAACTACAAGTCTCCAGTCTTTATCTCAAGACCATCTTCCTTGATCACCTATGAAGAGCTAGTGACTGCTCTGCTCTTTCATGCAGCAAAAGACTTCTTAAATGCCATGTCTTCTGGTGTCTGGAGCTCATAAGATAGATGTGAGTCTGTATAACATATCCAGTAACATTGTGCAGTCCTCAGACTTCAGCACTCTGCAAAGTTCTTGAATGTTACCATGGTTACTTTCTCACCTCATCCTCAGCTGTGCTGAAGAAAACTGTTAGGTGAATCACAGGCAGAGCTGTGCAGCTGCACTTTCTGTGTATACTCACAGCTTTATGATGGACAGACAGAATTCATACTCGAAGGAGTGAGAGGAAGGTAAAAAACTTTTCCTGGGTGTATGGAAGCAATAAACAGGGCTATGCTCTATGTATGATGAAATTGAATGGCACAGACAAAGACTATGCAGCAAGCACATGGAAAAGCAAACAAATTTCTAATCTTTACCAGAAGATCATCTTTTCTGATTATCTGTTTTGGAATCTGCTTGGTGTTGACCTCAACATTATTTAAAATACAGTTTTATAATTTCTAGCTTGACCTGTGCTATATTCAAGGTACAGGGTTTGAATTTGAACTGTCAAAGAAGTTGGTGGGAGGTTTGTGGGTTGTTGGAAGGAAGAGTTTTGAGCAGCCGTTGGATCCATTCTGTAAATAGCTGGTTGGCTAAAGAGCACATTTTGTTTAGAAAGTGGGAAACCCTTCCCTTTCATATTAGTACCCAGCAGAGGAAACAGAGCTCAACGGAGTCAACTCTGGGATTGGTGAACTGTTTGTTCAAATTTATGTGCTCAAACCTCAGATTAGAAACAAAATAATCTGTGGTTTCCTCTCCCCTTGCAGAAGAACATGAAGAATTTGGGATGGGCTTCACTCAGAAGAGAGGTTTAAATTGGTCTACTTATCACAGCAGATGGAAAAGACTGTTTCGAAATAATAAAAGTGATGCCTTCTATAGAAAGAAAATTATTAGATACTTAGCATTTCTGAGCAACAGAAAAAACAATTGTTCACTCAGAGACTTGCTGCTGGCTATGCATATGAGAGTCAGCAGTCCATATGAGGATTGTGCCACTTCTCCAACAGTGGCTGCCCTTCTCCAATGGATTTTTCTCTCCATTGCTATCAGACTTTTTATTTTAAAAGTTTCTTCCTCTTCTGAATTTTTAACCTTCAGAAGTTCCTCTGATTTTTTCACTGTGTTCTGATGAGACATGTGATAAGGCCTGGCTGCTAACATAATTCAGAGAAAAATGTAACCAGAGCGCCTAACCAAGGTGGGTTTCCTTTTCCTGTAGGTAGAAGTTGTCCTCGGGGAGATATATGATAGGCATAGTAACTGTTGCCAGGCCATTGCTAGAAGAGCAGCAGCATGTCTTAGTTACCTGAACTTTGCAGCTGGACGTGATCAGTTATGGATGTCAAATGTTTGCTGGGTTCAGCAGCCAACCAAGCCAATTGCAAAGTGAACTTGGTTAATTTCATTGCTGAGTTTCCAAGTTAGCTTGGTGAATGAGTTTCTGTGCTGTTTTCCACCTGAGACAGGCATGTTTGCCATGCAGAGTGGATGGGAACCAAGTAAACTGTTTCACACCTGCCCCATGCAGCTCTTGGTTGTCCCCTGAGTGTGCAGAGCAGTCTTAGTAGGCAGGTGAACTGGCTTGTGCACCCATCACCATGGTCATGGTGTACATTGAACAGAAATGTAGGGTTACATGAATGACACTTGAAAGCATCCTCTTTTCCTGAATAAATTAATGGATTTAAGGAAAGAAAGATAATGTTACTGTCATGGAGGTTTTGGCAATGAGACACAGGCATTTTCCATTTGTAGGAATCCTGTAGGAAGAAATGTCTCTGGACACCTTCATGTGGCAGAAGAATAACATTCTTCACAACAATAATCCCAGCTTTTTTGAATTGAGGTGGTCATCACTGGACTTTATGAATTGTATATTTTCTCTTGTAACTTGCACAGATATTTCCTTCTCTTATTCTGGTTCTCTGCATACGCACAGGCTAAAATAAGGGTGGTGTATCTGTGGGACGGAGACTAGATGTGTGTTGGCAAGGCTTATTGTAATAACAACCAGTGCAGATTTGACAGGAAAATGTGGAAATACTGTCAGAGGAAAACTGAAACTGGATGACTGAAAGAAGTGGGTCTAGGGATGGAGAGGACAGAAATAAAATTGGCCCTTTGACATCAGATACACAGGGATAGATTTGGGTTGTCTTCAAATGAAAGATAAATAACTGGATGAGGGGAGGAATGCAGGCTGGGAATGGAGAGGTAGTGAAAATGAGGCAGAGATGTTTCTCTGCTGTCAATGAAAGTGTCAGCCCTAGATTATAGAGGCCTATATCCAAGGTATATAAATGTAGTGTCCACATGTGAGGTGGGAGTTTAAGCTTCCATTACAGTCAGATAACATTTTAGAGAAGGGTTCAGCTACATAAATATCTAGACCTGCATCCATTTTTGATGTATTAAAAAATTCCTCAGGGTGCCCTAAGATACCCAAATGTCCCTAGACACTTCCAAGAAGCTGTGTTCCACCTGTGCTCAGCTCAGTCCCAGGAGTCCAGATAGATATTCAAATGTATACTCTGCAAAAGATGAGACCTAGGCTCAAGTAAATGCTTGCATACAGATAAGTTAATGTGAATGCTGGTGAAACCTGCAGGCATGACATTTCTCTTAGCTCTCACTAATGTTTAGCCATAGAGTTGATGACAGTGTGCTTTTGCTGTAAGTTGTTGTCCTAATTCAAGTGACAGAGAACAAGAATTTGCAAATCCCTTGTGTGCAGCATGGGAAAGGAAGGAGAGGAACATGCTGCTCTGTGAGGAACTGCTTTCTTCTTTCATTGTCCCTTTCAAATCCTGGAAAACCAGACACAGACATATGTCCAAAACCTGGGTGCCCTACAAGCCATGCTGGGGAATGCCAGAATTAAAATTTTATCCTTTGCTGCACAATCTTATTTCCTCCCCAGAGCAGGTGCATCCTGTGGGGAAGAACAGGGGGCATCAAGTGATTGAAAATAACATCAGGATGCAAACACAAGGTACTCAAACTGAGGCTGTGCCAACAGCCTTAATTCCAGCATTGCCTTACGGAGTAGTGGCTTGGGTTTTCTGCTTTAATGGTGCTAGTTTTTCCCCCTCCTTCAGTCCAGGCCAAGATAGTTGGTAGGGTGGTTTCAGTGTGGTAGGGTGGGATGGCAGCATGATAAAATTTTCTCTGAGGTAAAGGCAGACAAGAAAGAGATTAAGCAAAGCTCTGTGTTTTCTATGTCATTCTAGTCTTTTGAGGTCTCCTAAATGCTTACATAGAAAAGAAATCACTTCTGTGGAGGGACATGACATGAAAAATAATGCTGACTAGATAGATAGGCAAGTCTTATAGAGCTGGAGTAAGGTAAAAATTGTCTGAGAGTGAGGGTGTAAATCTCCTTTGGGGTCCACTTACATTCAGACTTTGTTTAATCATGGTGTTTTCTGGATATGAAGAAATGCAGGAGCAAGGTGAGGGGGACTGGGCCACTCTTTTATACAACTCCTTCACCTTACCCCTTGTTTGTTAACAATGTGTAGAGCTCCTCTCTCTTCCTCCTTCTCCATCCATTGAAGTGCCTTGCAAGAAGTGCCACATGGGCTTCCTTATCCAGAAGCTGAAAGATTTAGGCTTATCTATATTGAATAGTTAGATCCCAGGTAAGCTTTCTCAGTGTGATTGTCCTGTCTGTGTTAGGACACGTGGGACCTAGAGACTCCTCTGATCACTGATGAAGTAACTGTGCTTATTCTTGCTCTTTTTTGGTGTGGTTACAGGACAATAAAGCAATTCCTCTTCTTTGGATTCTTAGTCTTGTCATAGTCAAAAGGAATGAGTCACCACAGAAGCAGCTGTGTTGTTGTTTCAGTACATTTTGAAGTTCCCATTCTCTGTTCTGTGGCTTCTGAGAATTTCCACTGCACATGGATTCTCTCTTTGTACTCATTCTGCCATAAGGGTAAGACACTTGTATTTTTTACAAAAGAAAGACATCATTCCCACTCAACACAGGATAATAAGCAATAGGCACAAATTAAAACACATGGAATTTCCTCTGAATGCAAGCAGATGCTTTTTCACTGTGAGAGTGGTCAAACATGAGATCTGGTTGCTCAGAGATGTTGCAGAGTCTCTAGCTTTGGAAATCATCTAAAGCTATCTGGACTTAGTTCTGGGCAACCTGCTCTAGCTGACTGCTTGAACAGAGGGGTTGAATAGGAGGATCTCTTCCTTGGTGACTTGGTCTAGGTGATCCTGCTCTGGCAGGGGGGTTGGACTAGATGATCTTCTAGGTTCCTTTCAACATCTAGCATTCTGTGATTCTCTGATCTCAAGCCTCACCTATCCTATGATTCTGTGACTTGGGAGTTGCACATTACAGAGAACTGCAAATGCTTTTTGAAGCTTGCAGCAAAGCCCTCTTAATTCTGCTCAAGTGCCACTGCTTAGGGGACTGAGTGAGGTGGCACTTTCTCCAGTTAGAGCCTACCAGTATGGTCCTATGTAATTTCTCCTGTCAGGCCAGGTATTCTTCTTTCTCTTGCTCCATGTCCTGTGAACACCTACACCTGGAAACCATCATACCTGGGATGCTAATATGCTGTTTTCTAATCTGCTCCACTTTTGGAGCAGTGTCACCTCTCTGTTGCTCCCTCTCCACCTCACTGATAACTGCTGTTACATGGCAGTGTGACTGGGTTTCCTGACAGAGAAGAATTTGTTCCCAAAATCTAGCCGACAATAATAATAGTAGTGATACTGGTGGCCAGTTACTTTCCTTTTTGCTACTTTAGATATTCCATGTCATTCAAGCAGACCTGCAGTGCCTGTAGAATAGTATAAAAATAGGTAAAATACATGTAGGGCCTGGATGTTCTAAAGACAGACACTGCACCATTTAGCATTCATGCAGATAATTGTTTTATTGTAGTGAAGTTACACAGGAGAAAAACAAAAGTTGCTCTGCTCCTGGTTCAAGGCTGTGCTGAGCCATAAAAGGGGAGGTAAGTACTAACCAAAACAAGTTCCTACATGTAAAAACACATTGCACTTCCAGTCATTTTAACAAGGTTATAAGGATACTACCTGTTTTGGGGGTTTTTTTTCTGGGTTTTTTTTTCCTTTTTTTTTTTTTTTTTTTTTTGGTTTTTTGTTGCTGTTGTTAATGAGCTGCAGCTCTAACTATTTAAAGCTGGAATCTGGAATGTTTCCTTACAGATTTCGTTTGTTGAGTTGTTTTTTTTTCCCTCATAAGAGCACACCCGAAGATACTCTTTCTTTCTGCTTAGCCTGTCCAGTTTATTTAGACTAAAAACACTTCAGGCCACATGAGGTTTACTTCATACATTCCCATAATGGCCCTGCAGGGCTTCAGTGGCTCTAAACCCAGGCTTGCTATACAACACTAATGCTGGTTAGTGGTCAGATCATTCTTATCACCAGCAAGCAGAAAGAGGGAATGGCAGCAGGTACAGGGTTTATGAAAGAGTTCTGAAGTGGTCTTGATGAGCAGAATAGTTTTTCCCCAGTTGGGATAACTGCCACTCCACTTCTTAATGCAGAAAATTAGCAAAGCATTTTATCAGCCTGGCACACACACACGTGACATATGGCATGGAGTCTGTGATCATACAGAAAAGAAAAGGAAGGTGGGACAGGTTTTGGACCTGCCAACCTTTTAATTGTTCTTTTTGGAATACAAATGCAACACTTTATGAACTACTAAATAGTTTTCCCACACAACAGGTTATGTACAGCATATTCACATCCATTTTTACATAATAAGACACAGGTCTTCTCCTCCACCACCACCTCTTGTGGTGAAAGAATGTGACATATCAAGCTAACAGACATTTAAGGAGAGTCTCAATTTAAAAAAAGTTCATGCAGAGCTAGCTTATTCTTGGTCTCTCAAAAGTGAAATCTTACAAAAGATGGACAAAATGTCTATTTTTACAATATTTACTTTGTACAGTGTGAAGGGGAGGGACAGGCTTTTTAGACATAGGATTCCTTAGCATACTGGATCTGATCTACTTCAAAAACTGGCTGGCTGCACCTCCGAGCCACGTACTCAGGTTTGTTCTTTTGAGAGGATTCAGACATGGCTCTTAATCGGTAGACTCCTGGGGTCACAGGTAAACTCACACGGGAGTTTATTCCCACAGAGATGCTGAGGGTTTCAGTTTCTACATTGGAATCCTTCACTGCAGAAATTCTGCCACTGGGTAGTTCCCTTAGAGGCATATATGCTGTCTCCTGTGCACGGCTGCTGCATGCATGAGGCAGCAAAGTGTCCTGGTTTGACATCTTTAATCTCATAGTTTGAACTGTAAGGCTGTGGGAGGGAATTTTAATGGCCTCTTCGTAAGAGGGTGGTCTTCCAGGATTCCTCTGGTCTACCTCTCTGAACACTTCATCAGCTGACCTGAAACGGGGCCTTTGCTGATATGCCACAGGCAGTGGTTTGTCATCATCAGGGCTGTTCTCCTGGACAACTCTGCAGGAGAACTGCTCTTCCTTCTTCGTGAAAGTGTCTCTCTGAAAAGCCATGTTTTTTCCAGGCCCCCAGCTCTGTGTTTTCAATAGTGTTTTCCTGCGGTTTGCAAAAGAGAATGACATGGAATGCTTTTTGATCTCTCTGACAGGTCTACTGAAGTCTTCAGTAGCCTTGGTGGAAAAGGACTGGGGCCTGTTAAAAAAAGTTTTTTTGGGACTAGAGGGTGAAACTACTGGGGAGCTGGTGAAGACTGAGCTGTCAGAGCTCTCCAGGGAGCAACTGGAGGATGTTTTGGGTAGAGAGTCAGTTGATAATTGTGAAGGTAAGATTGCAAGCCGTTTCTCCAGTGCCTCCAGCCCTAGCTGTTTCTGCTGAACTGGAAAATTGTCTTCACTCTTGTTTAGCTTCTGTTTCCTTATCCTGCCTTCAAGGCGATTCTGGAAGGACAGGTCTGGCTCTGAGTACCTCCTGTCCATCGTGGTGATGTCATTTCTGAAATTAGTCAGTGAAGGGGCAGAGATGTGTGTTGGGTATTTTCTGTTCACACTAGTTCTTCTCTCTTTGGGCTGCTCCATCTGAGAGGTACAGGGGCTGCCTTCAGCTTCAGGATCTGGGCTGTCATAGGCAGAGTCATTCTGTTGAGCAGCACATAGGTGTTCTGGGGGGAGAAAGCACATGTTAGTTTTCACTGATCACCTGAGAATGAAAGGAACCTATATGGAAAGAGTTTCTGTATAAGAGTGCCTTGAGCCTTCTACAACTCTCTGTGTTTCCAGAGATGCATTCCCATAACAAATTAAAGAACTTAGCCCACCAGTCCCAGTTTGTGACATCCCCAGTCCATTCTCATACCTGTGGAGCTGTCTGTGTGCTCCGGTGACTCTTCAGCCAGGTCACAGACAGGGAAAGCAATGTCCTCCCCAAATATTTCTGAGCAGTTGTCTATGAGGAACTCCACCAACACTGTCACCTGTCCACGGAAAAGAGATATTTCAGTCCAAAGGGCAGAAAACATATTGCATGGCCTTTCAAGCCCCCGCTTGCTGTCATTGTCTGAAGAGCACCAATGGGCCAGCTGCCTGCTGCCAAAATTGCAGCCTAAAGTCAAAGGGCTGTGCTGCTTGGCAGGGGGCTGCAGGGCAACTGCTACTTTAGCTGAGAGGAGGTGAGACTAGGGACACCCCTGCTATGCAGGGTGCTGTTTTGTTCAGCTGTTGCAAGAGTAGTGAGCTCCCTGTGGATCATAGAATCATAGGATGGCTCTGAGCTGCCCCAAATGGGGTGGCTGCATGGTGAGATCAACACACCTTGTCGTTCATCTCCTTCTGCACTTCCAGAGGGAGAGTGTTGTCCGTCTCTGGGCTCAGCATATTTGGGCCAACACAGATGGCCAGATTACTGGAGTCCATCCTGTTGGTCTCGGTGTTTTGACTGATGTGGTGGAGCAGAGAGAGCAAGTGCTTTAGCAAGACGAGGTTTGATCTTGGAAGTTTGTCAGCCACCCTACAGGAACACAAACAAAATGTGACATTAATTCAAGGTGTAGCAGCTGCTACGTCTTTACTTGAGCATGTCTCAGTTAAACTTGGACAGATGCTGCTTCCTCCAGAAAAAGGCACGTGTGTGCTGGTTTTCACTGCTCAGCAGATGTATCACTTAGAAATCCCCAGCAGCAGCTGAGCATGTGGTTAGTTACAAGATCATGAATGATGGGAACTTGACTGAAAGGCAAGCATTACAGCAGTCCATGTCCTTGAGCAGATGAGATGACATCAGGAGATGTCAGTAAAGCTTTCCAAAGGCATGTGAAAGTTGTGGTTGTGCTGTGCAGTTTTCAAAGCACCCTCAGTTGGCCTCCACCTCTGCTCTTTCTAATGAGCAAGACACAGCAGTGGTCTCCATGTCTGACACAAGCAGAAGGGAAGGTTCCAGTGCCTGCCCCACAGCTTCATGAGTACATTAGCAGGCTCCCATTCCTACACTAGTTATTTCATAGAGTAATCTCAAACAACTTCAGGGAGTGCTGCTGCTAAAGCCCTCTAAACTAAACCAACCCCATGGAGCAATAGCAAGCTGTTGTAAACGACAGGCTTTTAAATGAGCCTCTCAATTTCAAGAAGTGTCCTTGGCCTCTACCAACCACTCCACCACACTGAGTCTGGTTGCAAAACTTCCTGGTTACAAAACTTACTCTTTCAATTCCTCAATTTTCTCCTGCTTGCTTGGCCTCTCCAGAGCTTGCATCCACTTCTCATAGAGGTCAGATGACAGGAGTTTGGAGGGAATATTTCGGAGGAAGTCCTGCAAGGCCAAGAGATTTAGATGAGGCTTTGGACATTACCCTTGAGCACTGAGTGTGCATCACTGTCCCATGGGCTCAGTGGGAGTCAAGTTGCCTCGATCTGTCTGACTATCAGCAGTGGCAGAGCAGTGCAATGCCAAAGTACATGACAAGTACAATGGCATTGATATAGCAATGGAATCCAGCTCCTAGATGCTTTTGTTCACTCATAAATCTCAGTATCCCTACCATGGGGAGGCTCCTAAGGAGGAGGATAAAGTGAGTTTCCTATGTGCATACAGGAAATTAGAATGACAGCCATAGAAACTAAATGGTAGGCAGAAAAGGAAAATGCCAGACTTCCCTAAGCCTGAAACATTTAGTCTGTTTTTACTCTGGTTTTAGCTTGGAGTGCCATCTGGATCAGCTCAGGTCACGGAAGCAGACCTGTGCAGATTAGCAATTGGACCTGCAGATTACCTGTGCAGCACTGCAGGTCCAAGGAGCTCACCTTTAAGACCACTGCCAGGAGGTGCACAGATTTGCTTTTCCAATCAACCTTCCTGCCTTTGTTTAGGTCCTCCTTCAACTCCTTTCGTGCCTTCTCATTAGCAGCTTTTCTGAATATTCCTTCAGTGGAAGGTCCTTCCATATACAATATTGCTAGGAGATCCTGCAGGGAAAAAAACCCAACCAAACAAAACATAGAGGAATGGGAGAACAGTTACTTGGGTGAATGAAGGTCCTTTAGTAAGTGAATATGTCCTCAGAAATAGAGGAAAAATAGTATGGATGTATACTGTGCTCTAATTTGGTTATTATTTAGTTCTTCATAACATGGGCAATAACCTGATTTTTCCTCAACTCACTCTTTTTGGACTGGTGAATTCCACTAACTTCAGTAGAGCCACCTCTCCTTCTTTCCAGAATAAAACAGGGGATTACTTAAGTCTTAGTTCAAATCCCTTTCCTATCAAGCTGTCTAAATATTGCTTAGATTAAATCCTATCTGTTGGAAAATCCAATTCAGTGGGAGAGTTGTTTTTTTTTTTTAGGGAAATACAGAAGTCCTTGGAAGTTTATGCTTTTGTAGCATCACAGTTGTTTATACTAAGGAGCAGATTTTCTCCTATTTTGGCTGTGGGCTGTCTCCACTCAAAGTTGCTTCCAGTGAAAGTTGAAGGGGTTGGACTCATAGACCTGACCCTTTCTACATCTGGGAAGGGTTCCAAGCTTATCAGAATTGTGCATGGAGGGGCAACTCCAAAATCACTCATTGCCTGGGTGCTGTAGCACAAGTACTGGGGATCCTGCCTCACACTGGAAGCCAGAAGTATGTTGACTGTACCACCAGGCTTTCTTACCTGGACTGGTTGGGGCAGTGTGTCGTCTTCCCCACAGACAGTTGCCAGAGGCTGGCCAAACAGAGGCATTTTGGCACCCAGGCCTAGCTGCCCTGGGGAATTCCCACTGGTAGAGCTTCGTCTCAGCGTAAATGACTGTGATATCACCTTCTTTCTTTTCTTTGTTCCATCTGCTGCAAGCAAAAGGAGAGGAAAAACTATTTAAAAAAACCCCAAACAAAGAACAGAGCATGCTATGTGGGCTTCATCTGTGTGCAGCGCAGACCTGTATGTTGAAACAACTCAAACTAAACGGGGAGAAACTTAAAGACAACAAAGTGGTTACTAAGGAAACAACTGCCTAAACTGTAAAACTGTGACCATCCTTCTAAGGACACCACCCTCTAAGGACACCACCTTTCCTGTTTTGGGGTGGGGTTTTTTTTACATTCTAGTCACTGTTTCTTCTTAGAGAGTGGGAACATGCAAGGCATAGAAATAAAAACATTTCTAGAGATTTCTGATATTGCTTCTGTTTCTGTGATAACGATCTAAGGCAGATAGAGCACTTGGGCAGCTGTCACTGACAATTTTCACTATGTGGTCTGACCCTGCCCCAGCTCTGGGGCAAGAGCAGAACTAAGGGCTCCTGCTCTTCAGGATCTTTCATAGGCTGAAAAGAAAATGCAGAGCTCCAGCTCTGCCAGCTTTGGACCCAGGCCTAATGACTGTGGTCCTGCTAGGACTAGTGCTCACCGCCTGCCAGACAGACAGTAGAAGATGATACTTACTCTTAGCATGAGTTTTGCACCTGCATCTTAAAGAGGAAGGCATGCTAAGAATTTGGAGATTACAGTTGTATCAGGATGAGGTGTGGCTTTTTTCCCCCTTTCAGAAACTGGGAGAGGAGGATCTTTTTGCTTGAAAGCTTTCTAAAGTAATTGCCTCATGCAAATTTCCTGTAAAGGTTTGCCTTATCCAAAATTAAGTTAGCTGTCTTACACAGATGAGAGGTAACCTGTATTTGTGGCTTAGTACAAGTCCTTAGTAGAAAGAGGTTAGAAGTCATGAATAAGTCACCTAACATTATAGTGACATATAACATTTTTGCTTCTGATACTCGCCAAAAATTATCTTATATGATGGTCTGATCCAGATCTGCCCCTGCCCTGCTAGTGGTCTCCTCTGGGTTGTTTACAGGTGCCAAGGTTTTGCAGGGTGAGAGAAAACAAGTGCTGTTACTGCAGCCAAGAGGGTTTATTTGCTCTGGTGTGGCACAGCTAGTAGCAGTGCTTGGTACTGGCTTGCAGTGCCACACCCCGGTGCTGTTGCTTGAGTGAGAAAGGAGCACATTTACTTCCCACCACTCTCACGGAACACAATGAAACGTGGCTCTGAGGACCAGGGAATGGGGATACAAGACCTCTAGCAGTCAGCACTGTCAACTCTGCCACTGGGCATAAAGGAAAGAAGTCATTTACAAATGAGGGGCACGCCAGGACTGAGGGCTGCGGATTGCTCCGGGGAGGAGAAGTGGGCAGTTTCGGGTGGTTTTGCGGAAGCGCCAGCTTGCAAGCGTTATATAAGAAGGCAGATCCTCTGTTTTAAAAACTCACCATCTGAGTGGCAAAGTCCATCTTCAGTGTCTGCTGGGACCAGTGGTTTCTTGGCATCAGCCTGCAAGAAGCGTGTTAGGGTTACAGAGCTGCCACCAGCAGTGAGGACTACCGGAGTGCACCTCAGAAATTTGTGGGAACCTCGAGGGATTAACCAGAGCAAGCTCAACACCTGCTGAAGAGGTGCATGAGTCCAGGAGACACACTGTCTCACTGCCCAACACAGGGGTTTGTGGAAAACCCTGCAGCAAACTACACCAGACCTGCCCAGTAGGTCACAACTCCATGCTTCTTTCAGGCTTCTTTTTGGCTCCAGAGAAACCACAGCTGGACCACAGCCTGCTCTTCTGTGTCCTCCCCTGGTACTGAAGATTTTATCCCAAACTCCTCCAGGGAGCCTTGGTGACTTTGGAGCTTGCCAGATTCCTGATCAAAGCTCCCTGGGACCCCACAGAATGTGCTGGCTGCTCACAGTGATTTCCAACTCCTTCTGTACAAGGATTCAATAGAGTTGCCTTCAAAGGTCTCTACCCACTCGTGGGTAATGGCAGGCATCTGGCAGCTCCTAGAGGGGCCACCCCACTATGCTAAGATATCTTACATCACTACCCAAGAAGGATCAGTAGAAATGTAACAGCTTCTTACCTCTGACTGGCACTCAATCAAACTCTCCATGTTCCCAGCATTTAGTGTCTTTGACTGGACAAAAAAAAAAACAAACAAAAACCAACAAAAAAACCACTATGTGAGTAGTTGAATGATATCAGAAACTAGATATTAGATATCTAATATCTAATTTCTAAAGATATTAGAAATCAGAGCTTTTCAAAATCACTCTGTTGGCAGAGCTGAAACAATAAAGACACTTACAGTATTACAGCTGCTTAACACTTTCATTAGGAGTTTGACTGGGGGAGCTCTGGACACTCTGGATTCCTTCTGTCCTCTTGTTTGCCTGTTTATTGATCAGGGAACAGACAAAGAAAGACCTTTGTAGAACTGCACCCTTCATGTCTTTCTCCCCTATAAGCCAGTCTGGTGTTTAAGTATGGTCCTGAACCAGCAAGATATCCCACAAGAATCAATCATAAAGCCTTTCTCTGGAAAGCATTCAGCCCTGATGTCCTGTCTGACTCTTAAAGAATGAAAACATTCCATTTTTAATCCATGAAAAAAAAATGAGTGAGTGGTGACAGCTACATATGGTTGTTAATGTGCAAACAGGAGGCTGAGTCAGTCAGCTCTGCCCATGAACTCCACTTAGCAGTGGGCACAGCTCTCCCCGGCCTATATTTTTGTACATCTCTATACATATGGAGCACTCCAGCCACTTCAACCACAATGCCACAGATTTTATCCCAGGAAGTACTTACCCAAGGATTGAGTCCAGCCAGAGCTCCTTCACCTCCCGGGAACTGCAGAGGAAAAGAGAAACAGCATCACTTCCACTGCTACTAATCCTCTGGACAGAGGCAAGCAACTAAACAGTTCTACCCCACGTGTGCTGCCTTATATATGCTGAAGGGGCAGGTGGAAATTCACAGACAGGAAGCAGCATCATGGGGCAGGACTGAGATGCTACGAAATTTCTGGCTTCCTCTTTCCTTTTAGAGGACCTACTATTTTTTTTCCTTACAGAAAAAAGTTATAATTAAAAAAAAAAAAAAGCAGCAGCCCTTGTAGCTGTTATGGATGGAAAAGATGAGATGTTTGCCAGGTAAAGGTTCCATCTAGCATCACCAGCATGAGGTGGGATGTGCAGAGAGAGCTGCAGTGTGGGCAGCTTCTCCTTACTGTTAAAGGGCAGTCTGTCCTCAGACTGCTCAGAGACCTTAGATTTTACAGTTTAAAGACACACCATCAGATCAAGTTACACTGAGATTAGTTAAAAAGATGGGGGAGTGGAGTAGCCAAGAGTCAGGGAAATGTTTTTGTATATTTTTTTTGAAAACTAATAGCAACAGTTTGCTGTCTGCAAGCAGATGTTGACACACACTTTGCCAGTGCCAACTAGCTCTTGAGAATCTAAGCATTGGACTTCTATTAAAGAAGTGTCATTATGTAATAATTTAGTAATGTATTACAATATGCAATTAAAATTATTGCTTAAGATACATATTAGCAACAATTATGTGTCCAAGTAATAAAGTTTAATTCAACTGAAGAGATAAAAACAAATTCATGAAATGATCTCTGCTCTCCCTGTATCTCTTCAGGCTCTGTTACTGACCTCCCCCCGACCTGGGCATATCAGGAGCTCAAGGACAAAAAAGTACTAACTCTATGGGGCCATTAGGAAAATTCACCAGCGTTTAATGTTAAATGCATGGTATTCGTTCTACTGATTCATCAGCAGAGACAAATTACAATCCAATACTGTGGGTACAGGTCCTTTGATGGAGTGAAAAAGAGGGGCTAAGGCTGAGAGTCAAAGGGTTGGGAATATTTCAGCGGTGATAGAGGTGGGAAGAACGCTTGTGAAACTGATGCCTCTGCTGCTGCCCCTGGTGGATGCTCCATTCCACATGTGCAGGGGATGAGGCTGGGGCATAGCACAGCTCTCTGCAGGTCAGGGCTACATCTGCTGCTGAATTCACCCGGGAAGTCTTTCTTTGCTTAACCACATCGGGTCTGGGCTGTGCAGTGTTGACAGCAGTGGGTTGCCATATGAAACAGAGGTGATCTCAGCTCAGCTCTGGCAGAAATCCAAGGCGCACGATTCAATTTTGGTTATCCAGAGATGTGTAGAGTGGTCAAAGGAGAGCTGCCCTGCTTTTGTGGAGGGAGATGCTGTAGATGACCTTTCGGGTTCTGATGAGGTCCAACATTTCCATGCTCCCACAGAGACACTGGGCTTGTAGACTTGCTTACCTCTGAAAATTACTGGACTCAACTAATTACTCTTCGGCCATGTGCATTTACCACTGATCTTTTACTCACTGCTGTAACCGTTTTTTTTTGCTAAATTAGTGGTCCCATGACATTTGTCATTTCCCTGCTAAATTCCATGGGCTGCTGCACATTCTTGCAGAAATTCTGATCCTGCATTGTATTCTCCCGAGAATTTCTTCCAAGGCTCCCGGCAACTGCAGGAACCCTGCTGATAGTCCCAGCAGGATGTCTGGAACAAGAAGCATCCATTTTTCATGTGTGTATCTAAACATATCTGCCTGTTAAGTATCTTGGAGGCTTAGGGAACATATGCAATTAGGTTCTTCCTTGCTTTCACTTCCAGCACTGTATGCAGAGATATTTCTGAACTCAGTCTGTTCCATGATTAAGACATGGGATTTGATCTGGAAAATGTGCAACTCATGAAGAAAATGGGAATTTAATGGGTGGTGATTAGCCAGGCCAGGAGCTTAGATTACAAATAGGGTACAGCTGTAAACAGGACACAAGGCTTTGAATTTCCCAGGAGGAAAATATACAATAATGAGGAATGTATTGATAGCACATCACCAGTCTGTCCACTGGCACATGCTACAGTATCTATCTCTATCTAATTAGTCCCCATCTATTAACAGTTGTGGAGGGATAATGGCCATTGTATGTGGAAGGTATGTGTATAGGCCTGCCTGCCCATATGGAAAACTATTTGAATTTTTTTACCCACCTGATACTCTTCTTTATATAGCTCTTTGATGGTGTGTATCACAAACACTTCATTTCTGTCAAAATGACATTAAAGCAGCTTATTTTGTTCTGAATAAACATGTCCCATCTGAAATGCAGGCATACTAAACAGGTATGGTTTGGTGGAGTAGCTGTATCTGTCCACATAGAATGGAGCTTGTCGGTGTTTGTGCAAAGCAGTAAGCCAGCATGTGCTGTGTTCTGTTGAGCAATGCAGAGCTGCATGCAGGGTCCTGATGTCAGCAGAGCTGCTGTGCTGGGTGGGTGAAGACAGGAGGACCAGCACAGAGTGGCTGCCCTCACACCTCCCAGCCAGAGCCACTTCACAGCTTCCTTCACCAGCATGTAAAAGGTAACATAGATGTAGCTCCCAAAGCCAATATCCACACTGAGTATAAACAGAAAAGGCCAGTCATATGGGATGTTTACAAATGAAAGTCACTTGCATGAACAGCTGCTTCTGTTGCTGAAGAGATCAATTCCCTCTCTACCACCCAGCTCTGCTTTGCAGACTGAGAGAGCCTTTGCTATGATCTGCCCCTCAGTTTGGTACAGACCTTGCACCACGGTGCATTGGAGCAGTATGTTTGTTGTACCACAGTGGTTGCCCTAGGGTGATCAGAATAGATTGCAGGCAGCTTGGGCAGACCTGGAACTGTTTGCAGGTGATGTGCTTCTCCCAAGATATCCCTAAATGACATCCCTCTCCTTCAAAGACTCGGGGATGTTTACACAAAGATCAGGGTGTGGGAGAGGGGATGGACTTACAAGTATTTTGCAGAACTAGCTTGTGTACAAGCTCTTCCCCTCCTGTACATCAGGTCTTTCACCTGATGAGCCAGGGCAACCCCCAGACCAGTAACAGACACTCTCTTTTAACACCCCTCCCTCCCCAAAGGGAAGAGAAAAGGAATAAGGGAGAGAGACTTAGAGATTAGAAAAGAAAACCAGAACAATTTAAATGAAAAAGAAAATAATAATAAAGGAACATCAGAAAGTGCAGTTAGTTAGAAAACCTGAGCTGAAAAGTAAAATCACTGAACAGAATTTGTTTGGTTTTCTCTCAAACCAGGACACAGTCACTTCCCTCAGTTCTGCTGAGGTGCTTTGAATTCACTGAAGGGAAAGCAGGAGTGTTTATGGAGACAGAGCTGAAGTGGCACTTACTGCCATCACAGAACAAATGGTGATTTTCCCCTTTCTGTGAGCTAAAGTCTAGATGTTCTCTCCAATTTTCTCCTCTCTCCTCTTACACTGTGGGTCAGTGAAGGACTCCAGAGAGACTATAGAGAGGAGAAAGCAATTGGGAGCTGATGGTAAACAAAAGAACAAATCTGCTGTGGCTGAACAGCACCTGTTTTCTTCTCACCTTATCAAATCACAAACAGGAAAACCCCAGCCATGGCTCAGTTTTGTTTATTTCTACTACTTTTGCAAATGTTTGACATGATGGCTCTTAAACATGAGGGAGTGTGTGAATGAATCCCGAAACCCACCTTCTCCCTGTTGTACCAGCAAGGACAAAGCAGGAGTGCAGCTGTGAGAAGGGTACAGCAGGATACGCCTGGAGACGTGACTCTTTCAAGCCCATAAAGAGAAGAAAGAGCCTTCACCAGTGCTTCTCCACGTGGTAAAGGAGCTGTATTCTAGTTTTGTCTTCACTGGCACAGCTGCGGTCTCCCCAGGGGACAAGAGGAACGTTTACCAAAATAAGGAAAGCAGTTGTGCCCAAGTCAGAGAGTTGTTCAGTTTGATTTTTGTTTTGGAAAGGAAAGCTCTGCACGATGTGTCCGTGGACTCAAAGAACAGGGTGTTGTGTGGGTTTCTGGGAACAGGTCACATTTCTACACGTCTTCTGAAGGCAGCTCTAATTTCCCACCACTCTCCAGAGTGTGTTGTGGATTGCATAGGCACAGTTTGGGGTTTGATCACAGAAAAGGGGGTTGCCTGTGATCAGACCAGTCCCTACCTCCTACCTGTAAAAGTTTATAATAAAATCCATCAACCCAGATGAAATCAGTCAGGAGTGACTTCTCATGCTAACACTGCCTTTGCGAAGTAAAACCCACGGTCAGTTTTCCCAGCTTTGTTCAGCTGATATATATCACAGAATCACAGAATGTTAGGAGTTGGAAGGGACCTCAAAAGTTCATCAAGTACATCCCCCCTGCAAGAGCAGAATAATTAATTAGACCATCAATCAAGATTAGACCATCAATCAATCAAGATTAGATTGCAGTGTGGGTTACCTTGCATCATCCTTCTATACAGATTTTATACAGATCCTTCTATACAGATTTTCAGGGCACTATTCCATAGGAAAAAGTCACAAATAAAAAAAAGTACTGTAAATAACAGCCCAAGATGTATTCCTTGCCATTCCAAAGACACCTTTTTGGTTGCATTTGTTTATTCTTTTATGGGTGCTCCCCCCAGAATAAGTTGGCATCTCTTTAATTTTGGTTTTGTCATCAGGAGACTGGTTCCAGTGAGTGGTTTTTTTAACCATAGAGGGCAGGCACACACAGGTCATTTTTCCAAAGGGTCTATGATGGAGTTCATCTGTGTCTGAAGTCAGATTGCTGTTGTATCTCGGCAGTGCTCAGGAATCACTCATTCCTTGGGCTGCCCAAGGTAGCCAGCAGAAAAGCATTGGGAAATTGAAGCTGTCCATAATTTCTGATTATGAGGATGTGGATCTAATCTTTGCTTGCTTACAATAGTAGAGAATCCATATAGTTATGTCTGAATTATATTATTTTCAAAATTTTTGGTTGCAAGTATTGAAAAGTGAGATGCTACTCACTTGTTTTGCTACTCCAGAAACTTTCTTACTTATTTTTCTTCTTTGTGCTGTCCATTTGTAAATTGGAAACTGAGATGATGCTTTTCTACTGAGTTCATTTGCTCTTAGGGACAGATTACATTTCTCACTGAATCCAGAGAGGTGTGAATCTTGATATTGCTTTTCAGGATTAATACAAAGGGTTTGGTTTTGATTTTGGTTGATACAGGCTTGTATTTATCTTTGAATTTCAGTGTCAAAATTATCTCAGATATCAAAATGAGAATCAGTGGAAACCAGAAGTAATCTGGATTTCACACTGAATTCTAATTTACTTGTGATTTTCAGGTATAAGTCATCTCATTGTCACACAAAGATGTCTTGCAGACTGCCAATGGCCTAGGAGGCAGTCTGGAATAAGACCAAGAAAACTTGTTTTGGATATAATTTAGGGTTTCATTGTGTATGTGTCCCATTGATATAAAACTAGAAAAGAAAGCCAAGCTCAGGAGTAGCAAGACCTTACAACTTCCCTGACAGAGTGGGAGCTGCTCCAGGCATAGCAAGCACCCACGGCCATAAACACAACTCTGTAGATGCCCAAGAGGAAGAACCAGAAGAAACTGTAATTTCCCCATCATTCATCTCAGATAACAAGATAACAAGATAACAAGAAAAGCTTCTATCAGTATGTTGGAGGCAAAAAGAAGCCTAAAAGTAGTGTGGGCCCGCTGCTGGACCAAGTGGGTACCCTGGTGACTGAG
>JAOEGS010024195.1:11207-49573 GCA_025447755.1 Corythornis vintsioides
TGTTCCAGAGCTCTGTCACCCTCACTGAGAAAAAGTTCTTTCTTGTGTTGACCCTAAACCTCTTGTGCTCCAACTTGAACCCATTCCCTGGCCGCCCAAAGCTAAACTCATCAGCAGTGCTGGTGTCACTTCAGAGCATGTGTTTAAGAAAGGGTGAAAAACACAGAGTGCAACAGTAGCTGGGAAACAGTAAGAAAATGTTGAGAGAAAGCAGCCCTGCAGATACCTTTATCAGTGACAGAGGAGGCAGCATGCCAGGTGCTGGAGCAGATATTTCCCTGAAGCACATGGAAACACATTGTTTCACATGGTGAAACACATTGTCCCTGTGCAACCCATGGAAGATCACATTAGATCAGATACCCATGCTCCAGCCCCCCTGCAGCAGGTGGACATGCCCTGAAGAAGGCTGGAGTCTGCAGCAAGCTGTCCTGGTTTTGGCTGGAACAGAGTTGATTTTTTAAAAATTTTGTTCATTCCAGAGAAAAGGAGGCTCAAGGGAGACCTTACTGCTCTCTACAGCTACCTGAAAGGAGGCTGTAATGATGTGGGGGTTAAGAGAAAATTGTCTCAAGTTGCATCAGGGAAGGTTTAGGCTGGGTATGAGGAAAAATTTCTCACCGAAAGGGTTGTCAAGCAATGGAACAGGCTGTACAGGGAAGTGGCTGAGTCACCATCCCTGGAGATATTTAAGAGATATTTAGATGTGGTGCTCAAGGACATGGACTCAGGGACAGGCTGAGCATCAGTCATTGGGTGGCGAGCAATTACACTATGCATCACTTGTCCCTCCTGGGTTTTATTTCACTCTTTTTGTTATCCTCCTTCTCATTACAATTATTATATTTTCTTTTTATTTCAATTATTTAACAGTTCTTATCTAACCCACAAGTTTCACTGGTTTTCAATTCTCCTCCCCATCCCACTAGCATGAAGGGGTGGAGTGAGTAAAGTGGTTGTGTGAGGCTTAGTTGCTAGCTGGGGTTAAATCGCAACAGCCCACACCAGAGCAGGTTCCTACCAGACACTGCATCTCATAAAGAGGTGCCCATGTAGGAGTAGGTTTTCTGGGAGGAACTCTGACCTATGGACCCACATAGAAGCAGCCTGCTTCTTGAAGGACTTAAGGACCCCACAGAGAGGACCCACACTGGGGCAGTCTTGGACGGACTGTACCCCATGGAAGGGACCCCCTACTGGCACACAGAACAAGTGGATGGATGATGGAGTGGCAGAGCGCAACTTTTATGAATTGACAAAACCCCCATTCCCAAGCCATGCTTGAGGAGAGGAGGAGGCAAAGTAAGGAATAAATTAAGTTGAAGAGGCGTGCGGGTGTCTGGGATTTTTGTGTGTTTGTTTCTCACTATCCACATCTTTTTAATTGGCAGTAAAATAGTCTTCATGACATTAAATCTGTTTTGCCCAGAATGGTAACTGACAAGTGATCTCCCTCTCTTTTATATGCCCTGATGAAGGGAGAATGGAGAAGACAGTGCTCTGTCATGTTAGTCTTAGAAAGATGTAAAGAATACATAACCTCATGACAGTTGCAGTATCTGTATCACTTTGGAAGTCTAATCATTTGGAATATTGGTAATCATAGTGATCTTAGACTTTTCCAAAGTAAAGAGGGCTTGGAAAAAATGCAGTCAGTGTCATTGTCCTCAAACTAGTCTACCAAATAATACCATATATTTCAGGAGCTTAAGAGAAACTTTTTTTTTTATTTAAAAAGACAGGAGGAAAACTCAAACAGATGCA
Organism: Corythornis vintsioides; assembly: GCA_025447755.1. Classification (NCBI taxonomy): domain Eukaryota; kingdom Metazoa; phylum Chordata; class Aves; order Coraciiformes; family Alcedinidae; genus Corythornis; species Corythornis vintsioides. The sequence continues at coordinate 12,972 of JAOEGS010024195.1, forward strand.
TGCTAGAGTAGAATCTTTTGATATCAACAATAAAAATGGAAACAGGGTACTATAAATATCAGCATATTAATGTCTTGACAATTTCAATAGATTAATCCTACTATCTCAAATAATATTATTTATAACATTCTTTGTATGCAGAGTGATGGCTTGATAAAGGAAACATGGTTTGACATACATTTTATCCTCAATCAGTTTTCCAGTACAAAGGTGTAACTCCAACCATAGAAAAGTTTCCCCTCCTAGGTCCCGTGGTAGTAAAACACACCCCTCACTACACACTAAGAATTACTGCTCTCCCCAGCCTATTAATAGAGCTGACAGAGGAGTTTTGACTTCTTGTATTGCATAGTCAAGCTAGTTAATGCTATTTGTCAGTTATGACTTCTAAGATGGCTGTAGCAAACATAAGAGCACATATATAAAGTTTTTGCTAACAAGCCAACAGGTGCTGTAGCAAGCAATTAACTTTCACTTTTTTTTTTAACCAAAAGGACAAAGATATTTTCCAGACACTTCTGCTCATATTTCATCAAAGAGTTCCAGTAAGTTAGCCACAGCATTTTCTTACTACATTCCATGCTTCCAATGCTTTTAATATTAATTGATTAACCTTTTTTCCTCAAAAACGTCTAATTGCATTTTAAACTGTTCTTTAAGCATGCATAGAATGCAATTCTTAAATTAACCTCTGAATTAAATAACATTTTCTCTATCAAGTCCCTCTGCATAATGCTCTTCCAGTGCTACAATGAATTAAACATTGTTTTTGTTTTGGTTTTTTTTTCTTTAGATGTTAAGGTTTGGAAGCAATAGCTTTCTATCCATTCTTAATCTTATTGCCAACACTTCCTTCCTCTTGTTTCAAGACACCTGCTTCCTGAATTTTGCCACAATTTACTTCAGTGCTTTCAAGGCTTGGAACCCTCGCTATTATACTATGGTCTGTTCAAGAAGATTCTAATTCTCAGTAGGAAAACAGTAAAAGCCCTTTAGTGGACTTCCTTATAGAAATTGGTAAGAAAAATAATTCTTTATCTAATGAAAATATCAGAGAAGAATATGATGTCATCAAAACAAGAACTACATTACTGCTTTAAAGGAGAAAAAAAAAAAATCCCTTAAATATTTTGCTGTTCATCCTCTCCCTCCCCACTAATACCCACATTTTTGTTAAAGGGAATGAGGACAAAAGAGAAAAAAAATGTGGAAAGCAGCAGCACAGAACATTATTAACCGACACACTGTGAAATAATATGAAATTTCACTAATCCAAAATTTATTTCTGCAATTGATATTTGCTATGCAAATGTATATTCTTAAAGTACATTACCAGTTATCCCAACCCTATTATTTTGACAAAAGACAAAAAAAACACCAAATAGTATCTTTAAATAAACATTGTCAGATCAATTATAATGCTGCAGCATCAGATTCAGGTTAGCATTTTGGCTAATGCTGTCCATGTTAGGCCTGTTCCTGGATGGTGAGGCTTGACTGTTTATCCTGATTAATCTGGGGTAAGGAATACCTCTAATTCCAAATTAACGTTCTGATTAAAGTTGGTTGGGTTAATAATTAATCAAGCAACTTTAATTCACATTGTATGTGAATTAAATATAGTTAGGATGCTCCCAAGACTAAATTAGTTTTTAGTGAACAAAGTAATTTTCCTTCCTGAAGATTCTCCGAAAGAAAACTTACTACGATAGCAAATTGCCAGAAATAAGGAGCTGACACTTGGTATTTTTTAAGTCATTTCCTTTCAGAATGCCTTATGTTGCACTACGCTCTAGAGACATGGAATATCTGAGAAAAACAATCTAGTATTAGAAGAGGAAGCAAGTTGAGATCAAGCTACATTTCCTAGTCCTCCTTATGAGTGCAGGAGGATGGGAAATTGGGCACAGGCAACCTTACATTTTCCTAAAATTTCCTGAAGTAGCATCACATACTGTCATCTACATGCTGCAGTTTGAAGGAACCAAACACTAAAGAGGATTCAGCACTGACTTCCGTACACCAGAGCAGTTATTGCCCGCTTGTTTCAAACCCTTTTGTCAAGCTTCAGTCATTTGCCAGCTGGTTTACTATCCTTCCTTTCAATTTTGAATATTTACTCCTACACCACCTTGTTTTCTTTACTGGTAAGAAGAAACCTGTTTTGTGGTTCTAACCATCATTCATATTATTCATGTCAAATGAATACTTCATTTGAATGCTTCACTACTGCTTCCAGCCCTGTACAGTGCCCATTACACTGGAGTAAATGCAGAGGGGAAAAGAGAACCAACAGGATTCATCTGTAAAATAACTGAAATTTTCAGTGTTTGGACCCGAGTCACTGCAAGGCTTAGTGGATACAAACTAAAATAACAAAACAAAACAAAACAAAACAAAACAACATCTGAGAAGCAGAGAGCACAACAATTCCCCCATGTATTGTTAGAAGCAGGTATGGTTCCTCTGTAGTCTTAGCACTTAATCTTTAAAAGGGCAACACTGCAAGGAATAAGAAAGATAACAGTCCATTTTATATGGGTTTGCATTTTTAAATGTAAGAATCATAACAAGAGCTGCATAGTGTGTTATCTTTTAATAACCAATTATTACATCAGTTATACATTATTCAAAGGTATAAACCAAACAAATCCTTTGACTTTCAAGAAGGAAGACAGGCTTGAAACCGTTTCTCTTTGGGCACTGCTGCAAACTCAGGGAGAACCTTAATCTAGGTAGGCAGCTCACTGAGCTTTACCCACTGAGGCAGTCAAGTATTTCCAATGTGTTGATTTGTAAGCTGCTGGTGTGTAACACAAAATCATTTACAAAGTAGAACTTTAAAATCATACTTATTTGCTCAGAAGACTTTAGTGTAATGGTTTAGCTTTGTCAAAATAATCATAGGAGATTTATTAACGGAGAAACTATTTCCAGAGTGCTCCAGTGGGCAGGTGAAAACAAATTACTTAACTTGGGAGGAGTTCCATAATCACCATCATGAGCATAGTAAGTTACAAGATCCCACAGTTGCATCTGCTGCTTTGTGCCAGGATAGTTGTTTATGCAGCTGTACAGTGTGATGGATCAAGAGCACATGGCTCTTGAGTAGGAAGACTAGAGGGGATCCTGTTCAGCAGCAGTATCCAAGTCAAGCAGCAATGCAACCTTACACTCAAACTGTGATAAGGATGATTGATTTTGCTTCAGCTAAGCAAGTTTTAACAAAATATTGATAGCTTAAGAAAGCAGGACATAGGCAGACAAAGTCTGTAAGTTCCAGGACCCAGTACTGGGACTGGAGCAAGGGCCCCGTGATCAGGGCAAGGGTGTAGTATTGTGAGGCACATGTGTGCACTGATACAGGAGCGAGGAAGCAATACAGGAGCAAGAAATGCATCAGCTGATAAGGGGCAGGGTATCTTCCCAGAAATATATGTAACAACAGCTCTGAGATAAGTAAGGAGTGGGGTGTGCTTCCCAGATATATATATCAGCAGTTCTTGGACAAGTGTGACTATGCAACTGTATTATGCTATAAAATACCTGTGAGCCAGGGGTTCGGTGTACATGTGGCCATTTAGGGCATGCACCCAGCACTGTAAACTTTTGTCCATGAATTTTGTCCCAGAATAAATTTTCATTTAACAGTGAGTGCATTTCTCACAAGATTTCATATAAGAATATGCCACTTTAAGGAATAGTAGCCTGCCTTTTAGACATGGGGAATATCATGGCACACTCTTACTCTCTTCACAAGTCACAAGCTGTATCCACAGCTATGACATCTCAAGCCATTCATCAGAATGGTTTTAAGGCATACATTGCATTGTTTCCAACTCACTTCTCAATTTCCTGGGAGTACATTCCAGACTACTGAAGCATCCTGACACAATAGGAGGAGACTGATCTGGTCTGCCCCAGTTTCAGCTCATTTGTGTCCTCACTGTAGTGAACAGGTTTCAGAGCCAATTTAATAAAGCCACTGGATAATAATTTTTAGATCCAAAAGGGTATTTTGTTTGTTGATGCAAAGTGCTCTACTAAAAGGGAAAAAAAAAAAAAAAAAGACGACTTAAGGGTTCCCTTTCTTCAGTAAAGATCTGTAGAAAAAAACAACCAACCAACAAAATATGAAGGAGAGCTCTCAAATAGAGCACATGCAAGAAACTGGTAACTAATGTTACCTAAAATTACATAATCATTACAGAATAAATTAATTAGGCTTGCAAAAAGCATTTTTCCTTCATTTTAGAAGTCTTGTTTGAAATTTTAACTATACAGATTTCAAACAGAAAATAGCAACAGTAAGTCACACATAGTTATTTTTTTTTAATGGATGGGCTACCTAACATTAATAGAAGACATGTTAGAGATTGAAGACAGTGCCAGCTGTAAGCATTTTACCATAGCTAAACAGATAATTAGGGCATTTCAACTGTGACCTACAGAATCCTTTCTCCTGTTGCTCTGTATATACACTATTAATTTTTCCAAATTTTTTCACTAAAAATGGTGTTAAGGGTAAACTGGTTATATTTACATGAGCATGGGGTTTTTTTCTGCTAAAACCAAACACTTGGAAGACCTAATTCAAGAGATGGAATCATGTGCAATAATGTCTGAATTAATTTTAAAAGTAATTACTGCTTTCCTCTTGTTTCTCATTAAGCCAATACTGGTGCTGCAAAAATTGGCAACTTCTTCAAACCGGTTTGTTCCAGAAAAAGCTGCTCCTATCTAGTTCTGACAGCCTTCTGCTGCTAGTGGAGGGGAGATAGGTTAAACCAACAAGCAAGCACATCTCACAGGAAAACTTGCACTATCGCCAAAATATAAATATTCCAAGCAACCACCAATCTAACAGATAACTTTATTAAAAACCTGATGTTCTGTTTACCATTCTTTAAAATGTAAATAGATGAAAACCAGACAAAGAGTACTAGCTGTAATCCCCCCTCTGGAGGAGTGTTACAGGCCAGTTTTTATGCTGCAGTGCATTGACTTTCTTGGAAAGCACTGCAGAGCTGAATTAAAATATTTCAGCTGCTCTGTGAAATGGTTCATTGTTTTTGATATATGTGCCCAATCTTCAAACATTTCAAATATTGCATATTAGACTTCATAAAATGTAAATTTTGCAAGGGCTGACTCTCCAAACACTTCTGAATACCTTGAGAATTTCTTATGGGAGAGTTTATGTTCACATCCAAGGCTGTCCAATGCATTTCCTTCAACAACGCAATTATACAAAGTGTCATAATGGTAACAAAGGCAAAGGCTGCTATTGTGGGATATTTAAGTACAAGATGGTGCATAAAGAAACCTTGCTGCTTTGCATTGAACATGCTTAAACAAGGATGCAGAAGTTGCCAACAATTACACCAGTTGTCCCTGCTGATTGTGATGAGCATTTCTTTCATCAAAAATAAAATGCGTTCTTTCAAGTCCCGGAATTGACAAGTACTCCCAACTTATATGTAATGAATTCAAGCATACAAGATACAAGAATATCCCTGAGTTTTAAAAATCCTTGCATCATTTTCTCTAAGCAGACTAGAATTTAATTTTTCAAGTTGGCAACATTTTTAAAGTGGGCTTAATGCTGTCTGTATTCATACATTCTACTGAAATATAATTTTGCAGACGTTCCTGCCAACAGTGCTCAAGTCCATTGTATGCATGTGCTTCTGGAACAAAGAAATTACTATCTTTCTCCCTGAATAGTAGCATATTAGCATGTTGTTATTACCATTTAAAAAAGATTGCTGGGCTAAAAGATTGCTGCTGCCAGAATCTCTGGTAAGGCGATGGAGTTAGAGTTGTGAGCATAACACAGCTAGTAGTCATTTCTTCGTAGTATAAAATTTTCATGCACTGGTTTTTATCTTTTAGAGTTCTCATCTACTACTAGCTGACAGTTCTGTAGTTGCAGTTCAGTGCATCTATTACCAGAAATGATAGTTAAGAAACAGGTAAGAAGATTATAATTTGGGCAGATGGAGCAATCACAAGCTAAGGAACTAAACCTTTCTGTAAGATACTGAAGGAGTTGGTCCTTTTCAGCCCTTTGTTGAACACATGAAAACTTTAACATGTGACACTCTTCACTTTTACCCACGCCCTCTGTTTAGCCCCAAATACCGTAACATTCCCATCAACACTAAGCAAATAAGAAGGTAAAAAAAAGCCTTGAAAAATAACTTCTAAAAATATGGACAACATTAAGGAAATCAAGTTGCAAGCAGCAGTAGAAACAACAGTAGGTAAAACAGGCTTTAGAGTCTCAGGAGAAATGTCATCCCAACCAGGAATGCTAACGTAATTCAAGGCCTTTCCATCTCTTCAAGTGCTCAGATGCACCCTCACAATTCTTTCACAAATCTCCCATTCTCAGTATCATCATTGCTCAATAACTGAAAATTACCTATCAGGACTTGTAAAACTAACTTCTGGACCCTCATTTTTCAAGCCACCAGTCTCATGGGAGCAATTCAGGTGTCTAAACAGAGATACCAAATTTAAGGAGAATATTCCACCTGGCTTCCAGCTACTGTTCCAGAAGAAAATAGGTCTCCTGTGGACTGTGCAGTACATCTGCCAGCCCTTTTTTTTTTTTTATCTATATTACAGGCATCCCAGAAATTCAGAAGTGGCAGAAAATATTCCCTTTTGGACAGCTGAATCTCAACTTACTGATCTACTCTATTCCATATTATCTTTGCTATCGTGGTGATTATCTTTGCTGTTCCTGGTGGAAAATACAACCAAGACACACAGAAGATCCCTTATGTAATACCCAAACAGCCTACAGTTGGTAGCTCTAAAGGAAAACATAGTTAAAAGCACTTAAGTGTCAATATTCAGAGACATCAACTTGTTAACTGCAGTGTTTGCTGCATCCATCTGTATTCTGCTATATAGAGAGCTATTTTGAAGTTCTCCTCAAGGACTGACTTGGAGTTCAGAAGCTGTCAATATCCCCATTATGTTTCCTTCAAACTATCTTAAAATATAGATTACAGTGAAGTAACAAATACTACACAAGACTCCATCAACTTCACCTTTAAATTGCATATTCAGAGAATGTATGTTCAAAAGTACATAGAAATAATATGGTAATTTAGAAGAACACGTTCTGCCTTTTTTAGGTCACTTTGGTGACAGGGTGGAGAGAAGGGAAAGAAAGGGGAGGCTGATACTAAAAAAAAAAAAAAAAAAAGTAGTATTTCTGGATAATTATCTTCAATATATTGTTCAATGACAACATGATAATAGCATATTTACCATATAAATACAATGCCCAGGACTTAGATCCTCAACAGTGATAAAAAGTAATTTAATGTATATGTATTGATAAATTTTGAATTTTTATAAAGGTACACTTTCAATCTGTGCTGAAATTAAGTCTTTTATATAACAAACACTTTCATTATAAACTGGTAATACTTTAAGGCTTTATAGATATTTCTTCCTTTAAACCTTGCTGTTGACAGGGAGAGAGACAATGAGAGGCACAAACAATATTTTATGAAAAATTCCATTCTTATAAATGTAGTCATTAAAGGGAAAAAAAAAACCCAAGTTACTTCTTATCTCCTGCAGTTTCCATCAGATAAGTCTGAGACCTTTGTAAAACATTATTATTATTTCCTGGCCTGCATCAGGAATAGTGTAGAACTAGAGAGGTGATTGTCCCACTGTACTTTGCACTGGTGAGGCTGCACCTTGAGCACTGTGTTCAGGTTTGGTGTTGCAGTGTAAGAAAGTCATTGAGGGGCTGGAGCAGGTTCAGAGAAGGGCAACAAAGTTGGTGAAGGACCTAGAGCAGAAGTTATATGAGGAGTGGCTGAGGAAGCTGGGGTTGTTTAGTCTGAAGAAAAGGAGGCTGAGGGGAGACTGTATCACTCTCTACAGCTAATTGAAAGGGCACTGCAGAGATGTGGGAGTTGGTCTCTTCTCACAGGTCACAACTGATAAGAGGAAATGACATCAAGTTGTGCCAGAGGAGGTTTAGGTTGGACATTAGGAAAAACTTCCATACCAGAAGGGTTATCAAAGGCTAGAACAGGCTACCAGGGAAGCGGCTGAATCACCATCCCTGGATGCATTTTAAAAGCCGCCTAGATATGGTGTTCAAGTATATGGTTTAGTAGTAGCCTTCATAGGGTTAGATAATGTTTACACTTGATGATTTTAGAGGTCTGATTGGAATAAAAAAGTAAAAAATCCAGCCATTTATCTGAGCAAAACATCCCCAGAATTGCCAAATCCAGTCTACTTTTTATATTCAAAAGCTATTTAATACTAGTTTGTCACATGCAAAATTTTTGCATCTACAAAAAAGTAACTCTTAATTGCAGCATAGAAATAATGCTGATTTATTATCTATAAATTACTCCATAGACTTTAGACTTGAAAGATAGATAAAGTTTATTTGCTTTGTTGCCAAACTTTAATACCTTCAGTGGGATTCATCTAAGTGTTGATTTACATGATGTTCCCTTCATACTCAATGTAGACCTAGGCAATATAGTTAGGTCATGAGTCATATCATCCTAAAAGCAGGTATCTACATCTGGTCAGATGAATGACACCTTAAAAGCATCCACTTCTTTCCAGTAACTACACTAATACACTGTTATCCACTATTGGGCATCCAGTTCAATTGCAAGAATCCCTCCAATATTCTCAGAACAGTAATTGGAGAGGACAGTATCTTCCAAGTTATCTGTAAGTTACAAGCATTGTCAGTTTATATTCTTCTCTTATATGTGCCCAGTATCCCACAGCACTGCTGTAAGAGTTCAAAAAGCAACTTTTTCCAGTTCCAGCATAACTGTAAGACTACAGAGCTGGCACACTACATGCACTGACATCCACACAGACTATAAAGTCTCCAAGAACCAGCACTAAGAAGAGGCTTTGTTCATTCTACTCTGACATTGCATTAATATGAAAATTATTTAATGTAGCTAATAAAATACATTTCAAGTTGGAGATGGATTGATTGATCAATTAAGAACAACAGTGATTTCAAATGTCTGCCCTACAGCTCTCAGAAAACCAACATGTTACCAAGGCAGCAGTAATACTACTTGTGTTCCCATTGTATACCTCCTGATTTTCTCTCTTGTTGTCATACGCAGTAGATAACTGAATCATGAACCTGTTGGCTGATGTGAACATCCCCTAAGAAATAGATCTAGTCTTCCTATGGTTTCCCCCATTTTCCCCAAACAAGAGAAGAGCTCCTGCAAAGGCACTTTTCCAGAGTAACACTGTGTACTGAGAATAAATCTCAGGGAAATGAATCTTCTACCAAAACTGGTCTCTGTAAGTGTCCATTACCTGTCCTTTAGATTCAGTCAATCTGCTTGCACTTTTCCATGCTGCCTGAAATGACTGATCATATACTCATTTAGATAATAAAGTTTTGGAAACATTACACTTTGCCTCAAATAACAGTTTCATAATGAACTAGGATTATACTTCTATTCCTAAATAGTTTTAAAGGAACTGTACTTCTTAACCTACCTGGCATAACGACAAATGAATACAAGCAACAAACAAAAATCACAACTTTAAGGTAGAACAACAGCTATTCTGGCAAAGGTTTGAAGTCAGACATGCTGCAGCTCACAGCATCTACACTGTATTTCCTATAATTTAAATCAGTCAAAAGACAACCAAAGAAAGCCTTACTAAATCTTATTTCATCCCAATGGAACTGAGAGCAGGGGGGAAAAATAAAAACCCAACACACTATAAATACAATCAGATTGGAACACAATACAATAATACTGTTGGTTAAATGGATTTACAAAAGATGCAAGATTAGCTTTTGGTTTTTGTAAGAACCCAGACTATGTTCAGCTATTGGACAAAGTATGCTATGGAAGTAACAGGACATTCAGCAGTTCAACACATTTGCAATACTCATACAAAAAGTTTTCTTCATTTTGCCAAAACAGCTTCTAGAATTATTATTTTGAGAAGAGATCTTTGACCACATTGAGTTTAAACAGCAGTGATAATAACATATAAGACAACTGAGCCACCATAAACTGTGTCTCTGCTTCTAAGTTGTATCTGTGAATCTGCGCAGTCCACCAGGATACACAGAATTTTACTAATGGTGCCAGTCCCAACAGTCTATAGAACAAATACATAAGTGTTTGCTTTGAGTGATATTGAGTGATAGAGGAACTGTTGCAGGTCATTCTCATGATACAGGCAATAAAGACAAATGTAAAATAATCATTAGTAGGGTTTGTTGTTGGTTTTTTTTAAATCTTCACTACTAGATGTGGGAACCATAGGCTTTCCCATCTATCTCATCTCAGACTCTTCTGAACACTCACAACATTGGATTCTTGTCTTTCTATGAAGCAGGGAATAACCATTTTATTTTACAACTTGTGAGTGGAATATTTGAAGAGCAAGCTGCTAGCATGCGCAGACTCACATTAAGGTAGGCTATGGAGGGCACCTAAACACCTATGTTTATCCCAGGAAAGAATTCAATGTATCTATATATTTAGATAATATTTACTATGTATGCAGGATTTAAAGCTCTGAATCCACATTTTAATTTCTTGCATAGAGAAGAGACTAAGGAAAAGTTAAGTAGGCTTTCTCAAAGGAGATCATGTTCCTTTAACATGTAATTAAAGAATCAAAGTAATCTAAGTTGTTTTAGGGGCTTCAAAGATTTGCTAGCCAGCGCTTTATACCCTCATAGTCCCCTCTCACTTACTACCAAAGGGAAGAGAAAACAGAACTATTGACAGCCAAGTAGTCTGTAGTTGGTAAGCTCAACAGTTCATAGGCTAAAACAACTGAGAACAATAGCTGCCAATGTGTGATGAAAGACTACCAGACAAGGCGAAAACAAGCAATGAACAGAACTACTGACGGGTTAAAAACCAACTGCTTAAGCAAGCAAAGGTAATACTGGAAACTGGAAATCTGTAAACACTCAAAAGAGCTAAACCTAACCCTAAAGTGTGCTACCGCCAGGATTGCAAGTTCCCGGGCTTTTAGCTATTACTGAGCTCCTGCTATCAGACACTACACAATGTTACATAGTGCTGTATTCATTCAACAAAGCTTGTATGTTAAATAGACTGTCTTTATCTCAACTTCTGACTGATCAGTTGCCCACTACCCTAATTTATCAACTGGGGGATGGACAATGTTACGAACTTCAACTTTTACTTGAAAACTGTTGAAACAATAATAACCAGTCACAGAGATTTTCCAAAAGGCAAAGGTGCTCCGAGGCTACTTCTATTTAAACCACCTGACTAGGAGGATGTGTAATTTACACTCCTACATTACCTCGGCAATTTTACTGATTGCATTACCTTAGCAAGTTTACTCATCTTAAAGCAGAGTCCAGGGTGGAACAAAAAGGAAAAGTATGTTTCAATTTACACTTCTGCTGTTCAGGCCAATCTTGCATACTGCTCACTTCTAGCAGCAGACTGATTGGTTCTGGGCTGTTCTATCAAGGCACTGTACCTTGCATTTAAAATTATACCCTTGCTCCCACTTTAAAATGTTTGGGGTTTTTTTGTTTGTTTGGTTTTGTTGTTTTTTTGTTTTTTGTTTTTTTGCTTTTTTTTTCCCCAGCTGAGTGCTACAGCTCTCTACCTCTCTTCCCACCTACTCATTCCCTGAACAGCTGACAGTGTTTCCTCCCCTAACCAGTGGGCATAGACATCTATCATTAGTTGAACAGTTAACTCAATACATTCTTAATCATGTTAGGTCTCTATAGCAGATGGCTAGAAATGAAGCAGATTAAGTGAACTTTTAAGTTTATTACATGCTTCCTGAACTCAAGTAGACATCCTAGAAAATACATGGGGTTTTCCAAGTCAACATTTACGTAACAATAGTGCTGTTTCGGTTTTACCATGTACACAGTACAGACAGATGTGTCAGCTCACTGGCAAAATATACCATCACTTTTCAAATTAGGTAACCATTTTAGTTCAAAGGGTATTTCAGCTACAGTCTTGTTTTATTCCAATTGCTATTCCAATTGCACTATAGTAATTTGAGGGACTACAGCAGAAAGGGCAACTTACCACTTTAAAAAAAAAAAAAAAGCTGCCAGTGGCAACTTACTAATTAGAAGAAGGAATCTTTAGTCAGAAAGCAAAACGGCTCAGTTAGGTTGTCTGTATACTCCCACTTATGGAGGGTGTAGCATGAGTTGCAGATTTCTTTCTTGAATTGAGGATGTGCCTGTGACCCAAATCCACAGTAAAAACAAGGGCCCTCAAAACTCATGAGTGCAGTTCAAACAGCTGACCCTTGCTGACTATCTTCCTTTCTGCATAGCCTGCTGATACACTTCAAAAATAACTAGAAAGCTTGTGTAACATCAGTTCTCCACATTAGTAATGTACACAACGTAACAGATCATTTTCTCCCACATAAAAGCTTTAAATAAGCATTTGCTTCAAGCACTAGAGAGACAATATCAAGTAATCAGGAACATTCTTTCACTCAATCTTTGGTTTCAAACCTGACTTTACAAGAATGTTTCTTGCTAAGAAAGGTGTAATTCTCTTAGTTCCTTCACACGACTGTTTCATGCTTTCTTTGGTGGCAAACATTTATGGTTTTAAGCAGTCTGTCTGGATATTTAGTTCAACTATGAAATTGAGGTCTCCAAAGCAAGTTTTAAGCTGCACATTCATTGTTTAAACAGTGACTCCATAGTTCCCTAATTGCTGAGGTAAATTGTAACAGTGTCACTGTTTTAGGAAAACAACTTTTCTGTGACCTTTAAATTAATCAAAGGGAATGCATCATTAAACTGCTCCGGCAGACAAAAGTTAAATAAGAGATAGAAAAGTTAGTAGGAGACTTTGCTACTATTCACAGTTCAACAGGATCATCTGCATAGTCCACAATGGCCCCATTACCTGAAGAACCCTGACTAACCAGCATATTATTATTAGGAAATCAGTGAAATCTACTTTATTAAAGTACTTCATCTTATCTTAAAAAAAAAATATCTAAAATTTCTCATTTCAGAAATAACAGATTTTTCATAAACAGTCAGTTATTAATACTGAAACAGTCACATTAAAATTTAATTTACTTTTTGGTTTTCCCTTGTTTTGCTTTTAGAATAGATGCAAAGGGCAAATAACAGCTTCACAAGTTTACTGTTACTGGTAAATTTCACTAAATAATGAGGAAATTCCACCTACAGCATCTTAACACAAACTCATACAACCCTGGTAATAAAGGTTTTCCTGTATAAAAGACCAGCTTTTTTTTAAGAACACTACATTCAGAATCAAGAGTTTCAAAAAAATTCCTTTCTTAAATTTAACTATTTGGGTAAAGTTGAGTGAACATGTGTTATTTTCAAATATCAGCATTCCAACATCTCCTTAGAGATGTCTCCTTTAAACAATTTGACAGAAATTAGTCTTGTGAAAGGATGCATAGATGCATCCATATATGTGTGAGGGTACACACACACAAAATATGGATTCTTTATAATAGCAAAAACTGAGAGAATGCACTTTCAGCAAGAGGCAATATTAAAGATGAATTGGAAATAATCAATATAGCAGGCAGATATAATAAATAAATAAATAAATAAATAAGTCTATCTTAAATCTTTTTAGACTAACAAGACTCTGGATGAAAAAAAAGTTATATTCACCATGAGAAAAATCAAATGAAATGACTATATGATTCTGCCCCTCTGCTCTGGTAAGACCCCAACTGGAGTGCCATGTCCAGCTCTGGAGTCCTCAGCACAGGAAGACATGGGACTTGTTGAAGCAGGTTCAGAGGAGGACCACAAAAGCAATTGTAACTGAGGACATTTCCTATGAGGACAAGGGCATAGAGTTGGGAGTGGTCAGCCTGGAACAGAGAATGCTTTGGGGAGACCTTACTGCAATCTTTCATAACTAAAACGGGCCTGTAAGAAAGATGGAGACAAATATTTTAGTAGGGCCTGCTTCAGCAAGACAAGGAGTAATGGTTCTAAACTAAAAGACAGTAGATTTAGAGTACATATAAGGAATAATTTATTTTTTTTTAATGAGGGTAGTGTAACACTAGAACAGGTTGCCCAGGGAAGTGGCAGATGCCCCACCCCTGGAAACATTCCAGGTCAAGTTAAACACGACTCTGAGCAACTTGATCTAGTTGAAGATGTCCATGCTCAATGCAGGGGGGTTGGACTGGATGACCTTTCAAGGTCCTTTCCAAGACAAACTATTCTGTTTCTAATCATTATGAAACTGAAAGAGGGGAAGAACATGTAACATATAGAAAAATAAAAATAAACAAAAAATTTATTTCAAAAGCTGTATTTTCAAGGTCAAATTACATGACAACAAAGTCCAGATATCAAGGTCAGATGAGAGTCAGAGTTTAAAAGCTATGTAAGTACTGACTTTGGAACATAAAACAGCAGATGCCATCTTTATACATGAGGGGATATCAAGGGTTGGGTCTTCATTCTATATGCTATAGAGTTTCAAACTGTATTTGTAAAGACTTATATCCAGGCATTTATAAGCTGAAATATGAAACATGAACATCACTGAAATTCTTGGTTAGTAACTGTGAAGTACTTATTCCTTAATTAACAGCAAATAACAAACATATTTGAGTTGTTAGTCTGGACACTCCCCAAGAATTTAAACTTTGGGAGTGTCTAAACATTACACACTATTAACAGCTTCGTACAGATTTGTTTGGCAGTGGGTTTGTCTATGGATGAAACACAGAGAAAAATTCCGCTATTATTTTTGGTATTGACACTACTAAGATTTTAATCATGACACCTGCATACAACTTTGATATGCGTTTCCATTCTCTACTTTTTACCCACACCAGTTCACAATCTGTTTTGTGTACAGGTTGATAATAAAGAAAAAAGAAAAAGGATGTTTACAACTTAAATAGTTTTGAAAAGTAGACTCTCAATAAACTCTGCAGTTTTCATGTACCTCTTTCACATTTAAAAATTCCACAAGAACACTATAATGTTCAGATGCTCCCTTCATTATGAATTTAATTTAATTAAGCATAAACTTCTACTCAACTAGTCACTGAAGAACCACCCAGCACAAAATTTGGGCAAAGGCAGATTTTTAATAACAGCCTTCCTGTATGCACCAAATAGCAAAGAATGGCCATTTGAGAAAAAAAAAAAAAAAAAAAAAAGTGGAGAGTTTTCTCACAGAAAAAGGTCATGATTTACTGTCAGTGAACAACCCATGTTGATAAGACTAATGAACAGCTGTGAAGGAGCTGTGAGAGTCTGTCCTTGTACCTAATTCTGAAGAGGCCTCGAAGTACTGATACAAGATTCCTGCCTTCCTCTCTTGGAATGTAGAAAATAGAACTTTGTCCACCTGCAAAACTTTGCCTGAGAAACTGCTGGCTTACCACGGGAGTGATGATAACTGCTATTTCTGTAGCTCTGCTGTTTGACCAATAGTAAAGCTGTAAACACGTTTTACTTTTAGAATCACTATAAATGTAGAATGGTTGTGAATAAAGAGGAGGAATGCATGTTGTAACTCATATTGAGTCGTCTGCATGTGTCTCCAATCCTGCCTCCGCAACAAATCACACACACAAAAAACCCCAACAAAACAAACAAACAAAAAAACCCCCAACAAAATAAACAAACAAAAAACCCCCCCAACAAAACAAACAAAAAACAACCCACACATGAAGTTAGTCAAGGTACTTGGTAGCAGTGTCTTGCAGACACTTTCTCACACTCTAGTATCATGTTTACAGACCCACTCTAGAAGCATTCCCTATAGTTCATAACTTTCTGTGCCTGACAAATGGATTTTTGGCAACACAGCAATAAAAATACCACCTACATCAAATAAGTTGCCACAGGACATAAGGAAAACAAGCAGCAAGTTCTTAGTGGTAAGACCCTCAGAACCTAACACACAGCTGATTCTGCAACACCTTAAACTTCAGGGACAATAAAGAGAACAAACTCCTGTTTTTCCTTTCTATAGAAATAATCCTATTTCAAAATCAAATGCATGTGGAAGCCTAGAATATATCTATGCCCACTGGCCTTGCCACCATCCTACCTTTGCAGGAGGAATAGGGATTAACATCCACCACTGGAAACTTCCACACATCTTGACACTTGTCTCAAACCTCATATTCAAATGAGAAACACTAAAGTTCTTAATTCAATCTAGATCCTTCAGTTTCAGGAAAAAAAAATAAATCATAGCACTCCTTTATTACTTGTTAGTATCACTACAGAAAAAAAAAGCCAATGCTCTCCCAGTTAAGCTTGTCTGGTACATTGACAGTTGAAGATAACATGCTATTCTAGTAAAGCAAAGGACTGTTTCTGCTTGAAAACAGTGTACTGAAGACAAAAAACATATCCAGATTATACGTGAAATTCAGTTCCTCTTTATCTACTTGTTTCTCGGCTAATTTGGATATTAGCACACTTCATCTCAAGGCTTGCTCAGTGAAGCACTTTTCAAATAATATCCTCTCCCTAGTCTTCTGGCTCTTTTTTGTGCAATATCTTGCTGTTTGGTGCATGTGCATAAATAGTCTGTCTGCTTATCTTTCAGGAGCTTTTCATAATTTGTAATTCTATTGTGTTCCCTACCTAGGACATTCCTTCCAGCACAAATAGCTTCCTTGCTGTTTATTTCTTCAGTTTAGTCACAGTACTCTCATAATTTACATTATGAGAGCATTTACTATAAAGTTTTCTAAGCTTATACTCCTTATTTCTTCCGATTTCTCCTCAAATATTTTGCACAACATATTACCAGAAGAAGGTGTCAGATTTGCACTATTTTGTCATTCGTTCCATCTTCTGAGAATTTAAGAACTCCTCCAACCATAACATTTTTCCTCAATATAATGGGCTTTATACACACAAATTATTTTTTTTTTACCTCCAATCTTAAGCTTATTTATATCAATTTATCTTATTTATATCAATTAGAAAACAGAAAGCAGCCAATGCACAGCATCAAATTGAGCCTTGGCTCATTAGCATACAGCCATCATCATTTTCACTGGCCAAAACCATGATAAGAAAAGATGTCAAGAATGTGTCTAGGAGAGTGCTATATCTATACAAGTTTCTTCTTATTATTGGACAATGAATAGCAGTATGGAAGCATGAGAATACCCTTAAAGAAAAGTTAGCAGGGTAAAAATAATGTCAACAAAACACAGTATGACTGTAAATTTGTAGAATGAGGAGAAACAAATTCCTGTATTGTTCATTCATACAGAACTCAGACAAAACGAGGGAATAGAGCTACAAGTTTACTGTTGCTACAATTCCTTCTTTCATCTGCATTTTGTCCTCTCAAGCACTAATCTTTTCATTCTTATGATGCACCTCTTCTGTTACTCAGCTACAGACCACTCTTTCTACTACAACATCATGGAGTTCACCTATGCTGTTCATGACCTCAAAACCCTTAAGGTGATGACTTGTCTCATAGCCTATTTTGCAGCCCCTGAACTAGCTGAATCTCTGCACTCTTTCATTTCCAAGTATATAACCTTGAAATAGCTCATCCATAGACTAAAACCTGTGGGTTTCTTCTTTTTCCTCCCAAGCAGAACTTCACAGTTCTACTCATAGACATATGAGCAAAAACATCTCCTGGATCAAACAAGACTTAATATACTGGCTTTGGGTATCACAGATTTCCCCATTCTGGAACTTCTGACTAGGCAGTCTGACTACTACAGAAATAACATGCTAAAATTAAAGACTGAATGAAAACACTAAAATAGACGTCCACGTAGATGAAGAAGCTCAGCATACCCTGTTAATAACATACTCAAGGATTCCTCAGATATTCTGAGTCAAGGCTGTCCCTCCAATTGTCCCAAATATTCCTTTCAAGTGGCTGTTCCTTTACAAACTGCTGTGAACATTTTGCATATTCAAGTCTGCATCTTTCTGGTCAGAGCTACTGGCTGGATGGCAACGGTTTCCCAAATGCACTTAGAGGACAATGGCCAATACTTGCTTAAAAACAGCCAATCTGGAGTTATTACTTCTTTCTTCAAGTACACCTTTACACTTGAGCCCTCACTGCACATTCCAATAAACATAACCTTCAGTAATTGCAACAAAAAAAGCTCAATTTCCATCAAACTTCTATTCAAGTTTTTCAAAGATCTTCACCTATTTTCTCTAGATGACCTTTTTTTTTCACATCTTTCCAAGTTGCCTCTAGGAAAATTAAATGACCCACTAAATCCAAGAAAGCTGAGGCGGGGGGGTTGACGGGGGACGGGACACACCAAAACAACCCCAAAGCAAAACAAAACAAAAACACACCACCAAAACAAACCATGAGTAAAGTACTTTCAGATTGTCGGGAGTTTCTTGCACGCTTTCTACGGCAAACCTTGGCTTTTAGACCCTGTCATAAACTAGAATGTCAGTACACGAGCTCACCAAAACTTCCTCCCTTCGGCGGGACAATTAAGCAGTACCGTGTTTCACGCTCAGGCATCGCCGGAGCCGTCCCGGCTGCTGTCAAGTGCACAAGGGCTATACGCTCGTCCGCCCTTGCGACCGCCCAGGTGTACCGAGGATGGCACCTGCATGGCTTCCCTCCAGCGAAGCTCCAAACTGCCCGCCTAGAAGCGCCACTCAAAAAAAGTTTGGCTTTCTGCCTTCGCATCGCCCCATATTAAGGTTTCCCCGCCGGCAAGAGGCAAAATGGGGTGCTCTCTCTCTCTCCGGGAGCACACCATCACAGGCGGCTACGGGGGAAGTTGCCCCGGCCAGTGAGGAGCGGGGCGGCTCCCGCCGCTCCTCTCTATCCACACCGAGAGGTCCTGGCAAAGTACAATTCCTGTCTTCCCTTCTGAGGTGGGAAATTTAAAAACTAATTGTTTAGAAAACCCCGACACAATCCCCCGCCAGCCTTGGCGCTGGCGCTGGCGAGCAGCGAGCGCAGCCCGCCCCGACAGGTCCGTGACTCCGGCAGCCCCACTGCCGGGCACCTGCACCCCGCCCACGACACCCGTGTTTCCCAACTTCCCGTCGCGATAGCTCCCTACCCCCTCCCCAACTCCGCTATCGCGACATAAGGGCTTCCGGGGGAGCGGGACGCGGGTTGAAAGCGGCTGCACCCCCAACGACGGGAGCCGGGAGACAGGCAGAGGGACAGGGTCGGCGGCAAACGGGCCACTTACCGGGCGTGCAGTGCAGGGGTGAGGCTGGCGAAGTGACGGGGGAGGAGGGGAGCGCCGGCGGTTGCGGCTCTTTGGGGGTGCCGGCGGCCGAGGAGGGGATGGCAGGGGGCAGCATGAGGTAGCGGTCGGGCTGCGGTAGGCAGCGGAGGCAGACCGAGTGGAGGCAGGGCAGCAGCTTGGGCCGCCGGCTCTGGATGGGCTGCCCGCAAACGCCGCAAGTGTCCAACAGGTTGAGCGGAGCCACCTCTTCGCCGCGCTCCGCCGGGCCCTGCCGGCTCTCAGCCTCGTTCTCCCCGCTCAGCGCCCCCACCCCGGTTCGATCCGCCGGGCACGGCCCCCCCACTACTGCTGCCGCCGCCGCCGCTGCCGCTGCCGCCTCTTCCATTGTCCTGCGCCGACCGCCGCCGGAGCGCCGAAGGGAGGCGGGGCGGCTCCGTTGCCCCCGCCGCTTCCCGCCCGCGCCGCTGCCTCGCCGATCCCCACCCCCACGCGCGGCCCGCGGTGTTTGTGTGCCTGCCCCGGCAGGAGGCTGCCCCGCAACACGACAGGCCAACGGCCAACAGCCGCCCGCGTCCCGCCCCTCGCCACGCTGCGCCCCGCCCCGCCCCTCCCCCCGTCGAGCCGTCCGCCCCGCCCCGAGCGCCACACCCCCCTTTGGGCCACGCCCCCAGCCGCCTACGTGCGCCGCGCGCTTCTCCCGCCCCAGCAGGAACCGGCCCGACCGTCGGAGGAAGCCCCGCCCCCGATAAGCCCCGCCCTCCCGCCACGCCTTCTCCCTAGGGGCTGGCAGGGCCGTTCCTGCCACCTCCCCCTTCGGAGGCCCTGGGGGGGCCCTGCGGGGGCCGCGTTGCCGTTGCCCGTGGCGCCGGTCATCCACTGACACACGCCGGCCCTGCGCCCCAGCAGCCCGCAGGCTGTGTTAAAGGCTTACTGACAGCCCTGCTGGAGCCCGGCCCAAATGGCTGCCCTCTTGCCCTCTCCTAGAAGGCTCAGCCTGCAGCATGGGCAGCCTGGCGATGGCTGGCTGGCTGACTGAGAGGCCTTTGTCCCTTTAAGGGGCGGTGGAAGAGGTTCTCCCCTGCCTTTATGCACAGTTGTCTGTGTGTTTTGTCCCGCATTTGCTTTGGTGGGTCACACCTACACTGCCACACGCAGGCACGTTACCTGGCTGAAACTAATGGGCAGTAAGTAAAATTTTAAAAATACTGTGGAAAAGTATGATTCTGGTTTGGACAACATTTTATTGAATATAATGCTTAAACTTCAGTATGCATGCAGACCTGAAGCACTACATGTTCAGCTATAAACCAATCCAGGCTCTTCAGAATATTCCAGATGTCTGTTTAAAATCCCAGAGCAGCCAACATGCTTCCTGTTTCCTTGCAATCACGTCAAGACCCTGACATTGGACCCATAATAAATAGCAGCATAAAAAAAGCCATACATGACAAATGACAAATTTCTTCTGTGCATAGAACAACTGCATACAGAAGCATTGTCATGATTCAGCATGTCTCACATCCATAATTTACCATGATAACAGGAGAACAATACTACAGGTTGTTTCAGGGCAGTGGGTGCAGCTTTGGCTTTACAATGTGTAACTATTAAGAGATAAATGTAATTCCCTGAATAAGAATATCAATAACGGGGAGAAGCCGTACCTTTTCAACTCTTGACCTGTCAATGCATAGGGGAAAGTGTCACCAGAAGCAATTTCCCAAAGCACAACTTCTGCCTTCCAGTCCAGCTGCCTCTCTTCATTTGCTGAGACTCAACAAGTGCTAGGGTAGAGCCCCATTGTCCTCTCTCCCTGATCCCACACACACTGGCTTGGCTATTGAACATCTTATACCAATGTTCTAACAACTCCTTGTGACAGCAACTAATGTGCTGAGAGCATGTTAATGATGAAATGGATTAAAGAATTAAAGCTAAAGATGATGGTACTGCTTCCATAAGGTGAAAAAATGTCAAAATGCCATTAGAATGGGTCTGTTAGGAAGCAGGTGATAACTGAAGTATGTTTGATTAGTTCTGATTGAAAAAATGATCAGAACTTCAATGAATAATATGAGGGATGATAACAGGTCATAAGATGGTCAAACTAGATGTTTTCTGTAACATGTTTAAGCTGTTTCTCCAATAGGTGTCAACAAAGGAAAACAGAGCAAAGATCACATCTGAGTAGACCATTGAAAATTATGATTCACTTGAACCACTATCCCAGAGATTAGTAAATTTATATGATTGTTTTCTGCAAAGTTTGTTTGCTTCACATGTTTGCAAAGCTCACACAAACCATGCTGTAAAACCTATAGTTGATTGACATCTGAACATCTGATTTAAAATAAATATTTGAACTTGTATGACTTGAATTTGAATGTAGAGCCCTGCTCTCCTTGCTAGTGGTGGCATCCTATTAGGAGTGCTGCTCAGGACAGAAGCAAAAGGCATTAAGGAGGAACAGAAATAACCATCCCAAGATACTAGCCATGCAGCATAGGAAGACATGAGTAAATGAAAAAGCTTTTGATTATAAGTGTATTGCACAGATAAAATGTGGAAACAATTTATGACAGATGCAACATCCCATTATACTCACCTAGGTACATTGCTTTGGGACCAAGGCTCTACTGCATCTGGCCAACAGGGACCTGTAAGAGCCTGGCTACCAGAGTGTCTCAAACTTTGTGAGATTATAAGATCTGGAAAGACTTGTTTGGAAGAGGAAAGGTGTTGATTTTTTTGCACAAAAGGCAGAGCTGAGTCCTGTCTAGGCAGGACTCTATAAGTGTTTCTGCTGATTGTGTTATGGGGGAGGATGATGTCAGGTGCCACTCTGTCCTGGCTCATGAGGGCTCATGCAAATCAACACCACTTCCTATGGAAGTTGGGAATAACATCCAGATATCTTGAAGGTATAAAAGAGACAGGAAAATACTGATTGGTGTGCACTCACCACTGAAGAACTAATGATTTGGAGCGATCTGCTGAGACATCACTGGATCCACAGGTGTTGATGACCTTTTCTCTTTCTGTCTCTCTCTTCCTCACTCTTTCACTCCCTCTCTCTTTTCCTCTTTTCTAATAAGTCTTTGTTCCTTTTCCTCTCAAAGTTGGTTGCACCATAAATCTATTGCTTACAAAAGAACAGTTTTTATCTGTACCGTTTCTTGATTGTTTCATTGGGGAGAACTAATAAATTGGTTTGTTATTGTTCCTCGGAGTCAATGTTGTGACTCTGCCGCCCTGGTGGCCCTACCGTGAAGGGACAGCCACTTTCAGGGGATCGCAAAGATTCACCTCCCTCTTTGTCCACTGAGTGGGATGTGACAGGACCCCAGGCAAAGCTGGCTTGGGGCTATTTGTGAAAGGCAAAGGACAATGTAGATAAACCCACCATGTGGCAATACATGCTGGACTGTCTACAGTGTGAAAACAGCTGTCAGTTTTGTCTAGTTCCTGTCAGAAGCAGGATATGACTTGTATTTCACTGGGATGAGACAAACCAGTGGAGAATGAAGATGGTGACAAGCTGACAGAGTCAGCTTAGAAAGCATGGAAATCATGTTGACTAGTTGCAGGAAACCACCAGAAGCTAAGTTCCTCTTTCCTTCCCTCTTACACACTTATAGAAGAGTTAAGAGCTTTCTATGCTACTTGTTACTTCTGTTAGCAATAGGTGAGTTTTATTAAAACTCTGCTTTTTCTGAACATCCCAATTAAAGCAAATTCCAGACACAGTATTATTTCTCCATTATTTTGCTTTCTGTTTAGGTATACACTGTGTGACTACAATCTAGACCATTGCCATTCATAATCCAGATTCCTGCAACATACTTGACAAAAAGTTACCACTCAGAAACTTACGCTGCAGAGGGAAATGACTGTTGACTACACAGTAGAACTTCTCAATGGGTGGCTCATAACTAGTTGCTCCTCAAACTCAAAATTTACTAGCTTAGCTCTGATTTCTTCCTTTTCTCTCTCATTCAGTTTGTCCCCTCCCTGTATTTCTAGATTTTCTAGTGGTCTGTCACTTGGCCTTACAAAACACAGCTCTTCCTGGATTACCCCTAATCATCAGCACATACATTTCCTCCTAATAGAGACTAAACAGTCTCTATTCAAAGCCTTTTCACAGACCAAAATATAACCATGGGACTTGCAATGTGATCTGGACAGCTCAGTTTTATCCTTTATGTAGCAACAGTGAAGGAAGTGGCAGAGGAGACTCAGCGCTTGCTCTGTATCATTAAAAAATGGTTTTGCTGCTGTAGTCATCCAAGAGGTGGGTACAGCAGCTTTTTGGGCAGACTCCACTACCAACAACATGAAACAGCCACTGGGAGGATCTGCCCCAGAATATACAGCATTTTCTAGTCTGGTTTTCCAGACAAATGAATGTCCTAATGTATGGGGTTTGCTGTTGAGCGAAATCCATAAAATAAAAAATATGTTCACTGGGGACAGGTTGAGTACATTAGAAATTCACAGTTAGGAAAATATAATATATTAACCTTTCCAGCATCAGTGAAGAAGAATTTTACATACCAGAACAGATGGAATATAGTGCCTCTTAGCTATGACAGCTGAATTAGAAATTGATCTAGAATATGGTTTAGGCCCATAGGCTACCTTTTTGGACTCAGCAATCAAGGACCCATAAAGCTATAGAAAACTACCTACTTGTCCTCTCAGCCAGAAGAGTGTGAGAGAAACCTGGTTTCGGTGGTTTTCTTAGGATTTTCAACTTTGTTTTTTATATTTCACTCATCCAATGTATACACACACACCAAAAAATATATTTTCTTCCCAACTGAGGAATGGTTTCCTATAAACCTTCTTTGTGTGCTATTAAATATATGTTATTTTCCCAAGTGAAATATTCCTTTGGTACCTGGCAAATAACCACTGGCACTCTTCTTTACAATTCGAGACTTGCTTGCCCAGCTTGGTTGCAGCTGGAAGCTCACCACAGATGAAGCTAGAGTGGCCAGGTACTCTGTAATGTTTATGATGCTCCACCCAACATGCCTCCAAGGTAAACTATGGAATAACATCACCATTTCATAGGTTCACATTAGTTTCATTTTCAAAGTAGTCACTGTGTGCTTTTATAAATTAACCTGGAGTCATCCTATTAGGCCCCATTTCCTGGAAAAGGGGCTTGCCCAAGGGGAGAGGCAACGTGCCAATCCTAATTGACCAGTATTACATAAAAACTGCTGAAAATTACCATGGTGTTCACAAACTTTTTTTCTTCACAAATATATTTTTTAGGGTTAACCTGCACTTCCACAGAAAATTCCACAAATACATGGAGACATCTTGGCTAAACATGAAACACGTTATTTAATGTCCCTTAACAATGCTCTAGGCTAGTTGCTTTATCAAAGTTACAGATCCCATCACTAATCCCCAATGGACCTTGGGACACCTACATCTCTCCTAGGCATGAGCAGGATGCTCAGGCTGCCTTTGCAGAGATGCTGTGATTAAAAAAAGAATCTCTTCCCCCTTCCACGTTCCCTTGCTCCCTGTCTGTGCAGCCTCAGTGGAATGGGGGTGTCCCAGGGTTGCAAGTATAGACTGGCACACTGATAATTTAAGAGTGCAGTTACAAGACAGCCCCCAAAGAGTTAAACTCATTCATCCAAATAATCAGACCAACAGACCACATTCCTAAATTATCACAGGGCAGCTCCAAATCCGTCACATCCAGTTTCTTTTCTGACACGTAAAGGGCCAGAAATATCTTTCTGCAGCAGCACAAGTAACCCTGTTGGGTATTAGACTCATTTCAAGGAACTCGGGAATTATCCAGTGGAGGTCACAGCTTCTGTTGATAAATCTCAGTAATCTCAGGAATTATAAAGTAGGGGGTATAGCTGTAGCGCCTGTGGATTTGAAATTCAGTAATAATTGAGTGCTTAGCTCCCTACCTGCTAAAGCACTTCCCTTGCTCCTGACTCTTTATCTGATGAGGATTTCCTACTTGGGTTCTTGTTAGTGTTAGTACTGCTGTGAGAAAAAAACATGAATAACTTCCAACTCTTGTAATGTATGTTCTTGGGAATGTCCAAAGAGAATGTGGACCCACAGAACAGTGTTTATCCAGTCACCTGGCTTTTGGGAGACTGTATCCTACCTGGATGAGATTGTGCCCTGACTTCATCTCTGAAAAGAAACTTCCTAAACATATTTTTATTTTTCAGGAAGGAAAAAATGTTGCTTTAACAGTCAGTTTCAGCATCAATAGCAATGGTAGTAGGTGAATGCACATGGAAAGGAAGGCCCATATGACCTCTTCTTTCACTTCCCTAGTGTGTATATCACTGTAAGGAGAATGGAAATTTAATTCAACAAAAGATTCCGAGGTTTCAGAATGTTCTTCTATTCAGATAGGGCTTCCCCAGTTTTAAAATACTTTGTGAACAAAAGGTTTTGAGACATAGTATGGATATAATTAAAAATTATGTTTTCAAGAAAAAATATTTTATACGGATTTTGATCTTTTATTTATTACTCTATTAAATAAATGTTATATTGCAAAATAAAGTATTGGGAATCTGTCTTCCACCCCACCCCCCCAATACAACTAAAAGACCAATTTACCATAATTACCAGAAAAAAACAAATTACCAGAACTTTTACTCCTACATCACCATTTCCAAAACATTTTTATTAAAACAAAACACCAAAACTGAAAAAAAAAAATTAATTAAAAAAAACTAGACCTCTGTAGACTGCAAAGGAAAATTGTCATTATCTCATTACTGGTATTCCTACTGTCACCTCACTTGCTGACCTCACCTGGTTTTCAGTAAAGCCATTACAGGTTGTACCATTTCTTGCCCACAGATCTTTGGCTGAAAGTAAGGTACATTTTGTTCTCTTATTATTCTTCTTAAGTGTCAGAGGTTGGGTTTTTTTTGCTCTTGTTGACAACAGATCACATTAAATTACCAAGAACAGCCCAGGACCAAAAGTACATTAATTTTCATTTCTGTTCTGAAAAGTAAACATAAAATTGAGTTATGTAATCACATATTTATTCTACTCAATGATTTTAAAGTCAAATATGCTCAGTTTAAATATAATGGGTGTTTTCTTAAAGTGTTAATCTATCAAAATCTTCTGCAACTTACAATCTAAAGGCCATGATATTCCTTTGCAATCAACAGTACTTATTGCACCCTTATTTTTGACCAGAAAGTTCCTTTCTTTCAACTTGGGCTTTCAGGGGCAACTATATGAATCCCATTAAAGACTCAACTGGGAAGAATCGAATCTCTCTCTTTCATTATTGTGTATATCCAGAAAAGCCCTATTTTGCACATAGGCATTACATCTGTACGAGGGATTTGTATCAGTGTGACTAAATTGATTTTGCTGCATCACTGCACATTTGCTTAATGTAAATGAGGCTTTTACTGTTGGCTATGCTGAACTAACTAGAAAAAAATAACAGCAAATAAAACTTTCTCTAAGGTACTTTGGAGATATTAAGATAATATTCCAAATACACATGCAGGGAAAATAAGAAGGGTTGCTTTGCTTTTTACATGTTCCTATTTTTACAGAGTTGGTTTTCAATGAAAAAAAGCTTATTAGAAAATTCAGAATCCATCCATTAAAGCTAAAGAAACACGCTACAAATTTCCTAGGAGAAAGATATACGTAACCTTATCTTGGTTACTGAAAACTTTATTTGCAGTAACAATTAGCTAGTAAATAAAATATTCAACTCTGAGCTATTTATGGTTTCTCTCTCTTTTCCCGAGTCTCATTCACGCAACTAAACCAAACCCACAGAGGATAAGAAGAACCAGGTCAAGCTGGAACCAAACCAGCTCCTCTGTTTTATTATGCAACTTCTCTGAACAGCCATGAATAGAGGGTGATACAATGATAAACATGTCACAATCCTGGTGAAAAGCCACAGTGGGTAGACACAGGACTGCGTTACCTGGAATATCTTCTGAGCCCTCCAGCTATCTGTGTCTGGACAGACATCAAGACTCTTGCACACACAAAGTTCAAAACTCTCAGTGGGCTTCTTGGCTCTGAAAGCCTTCTTTGTGATGGGACACATGGCACTCTGACTTGTTCAAGTCCCAAGACTTAAGGGGTGAGATATTCCAAGTCTCTCCAATTTTTTCAATCTCTGTCATTATTTATGGTGTTAATTCTTAGGGGATTATATGATAATGGAATTGAAGGGAATAGATTTTATATATAGGACCTTTAGATAGTGTATACACCCCATCCATTTTACTGTCAGCACAAGGGAGTTAGGATTTAGACATATACTGAACATATAAGACCAAGTTCTCAAGTTCTTTGTGTTTGGTTAGCATCTGATGGAGAAGGGTGGGAGACAAGCAAACTGCATTTTGCTTTTTCCACATGCAGTTTCCAGCTGTAGAGAAATTCCTTTCTGGCATTACCAGTTGACGTAAAACTCCTTTGACAACAGTGCCAGTGATGAAGTGGTGCCACCTTAGCTGCTGAAATATTCAGTCATGGCCTAAAAGAACATAGCATTGCTAAATCACGAGGCATTTTTTTGTGTTCCACTTTTTGTCGGGGCAGGGGGTTGTCATCCTTCTGGATCCTTAACTGCTGGAGTGGCAACTCTTCTGCTCCATCACAAAAGAGTTACAGAACACTAATGATACCCTAATGTCTGTGTGTTTCAGCTTCCCAGGCATAGTCTCCTCTTGCTTTAAAATAAAGGAGTGATTCTTAATTACATTTATGATCAGAAATGGTATTTTGCAGACTAAAAAAGAAGGTGACAGAAATAATCCTCTTATTATTATGAGCTGAGATGCACACCTGTGGTTACTGATTCCATCCAATCTCTCCCTAATTAAATATTCCAACAGGGTGGCCATTGCTGAAGGGACCATGTGGTGTCCCAACCAACTGCTTTATTACCTACGAGCTAAAGAAGGACTAGTCATAAAATCAAAGGCCTGTGATTCACATGAATCAATCAATGGCTATTGATTTAGGGTGTTATGTAATTTTGGAGCAGACCATTCTCTAAGTCCTTCTGACAGATTTGAAAGGAAAGTTTACATGCTGACATTTTTACATTCTTCTCCTTTGCACTGGTGTAGTGTGGAGTAGGACCTGAGCACTTTGTATAATCCACATACTGCATGGTGGCACACAGGTAATATCGAAGAGGTTAAGAGTGATATCAGCTTTTGTATCTATTATCTTATTTAAAATTTGTACTATTAATAGAGTCAAAAATGAGGCTTCAACTGCATTGGTATGAACCTTCAAAAGTACTAGTAAGGAGAGAAAACCAGCAGTATATCAGGATTCAGTCCTGTTTCCTGTGAAACTATGCAAGCACTGGTACACCTCTTAGAGATGTTCCTACCAAATGCTGTCATATTCTACCCCTCTTAGATTAATACCTTAGTAAATATTGTTTATATTTGGAGCAGCGTCAGCACTATGCAGCCATATAATACTGTGAAAAAACTGCTCCTTCACTCACATGTGCATTTCCATCCTAAAACAAACCTGAGTAAAGCAAGCAGAGTTTGACCCTAAAAAGGAGAGCTTTGTAAGCAGAAGTGATGTATTAGTAACAGAAATCTGACCTCTAGATCTGTCAGAGCTGCATATTTATGATTTTCCAATGCCTGAATAGATTTTAAAGTAAACTGGTCTGCAAAAACAGGGAAAAATCTAAGTGCAGCATTATGAAGTTGTGCAATACTGCACTCCAGATTTGTTTTCTTCACAACTCTGTAGAACTGTGGGCAATTTGTAACTAGCAAAATGTCTCATTTATTTATTTTACTTCTTCTCAAACAAGCCATATCCCAAAGGAATATCTTACTGATCTACAGTATTGTGAATTTCAATGTATTTTTTGAAGGTATTCTTTGACTTTTCATCTAGGATCAAGGGTGATGATTCATCCATTAGAGATATACACTGGGATTTAAGACAACTGGATTAACTTCTTAATATATATATATCACATACATCCCTGGGTAAATTAGAGAGTCTATAGCTCTGTTTGTATTTGAACAAAAATAGCATTTTCCTGTCCTATGGGTATGTTGTGAGTGACCTCAAAGTCTGAGATGTTTCACATCTTACTGTAATTGGAAGTCATATAAAAAGTGCAGCAGGCAGATATCCTAAATGTTAAAATGAAGTTTGAACTCTGAAGTAATTTCTGATTTCTCATTACTGTCATGCAGTGGAACATTAAAATGAGAATATTGCATAGGGGTTTTTTTGTCTCAAGTAATAACTGGATGTTTTTTTGTCCTTGGGAGACAACTCACACTTAATGACATAATTTTCATTTCAGATATCAACCAAAACAAAGTTTTCAAAGTTATTACTTTTACAGAGATTATACTGTATTAAAAATAACAAAGATACTAAAAATTCAGATTATCGGCAAATATGGCTAAGTGTAACTTCACTGAAGTAGTTAGAACTAGACCTAGCTGGACTAGACCTGACAGTCTATTCTGGTGCGTCTACTCAGTTTTGCAGTGACTGAAATCTTAGTTCACCTTTATAAAATATATAATTTTATTTCTTAGCTTCTGTTTGATTAATCACAAGTGAATGACAAACTGAGAAGGATTAATGTAAAACTGGACTGATATAGTATCAAGCAATGAACATGGCAGTTATTTTTCCCTTGAGAAAATTAAACAACCAAAATAGGAGTGGTTATAAAGAAGTTACATTAACTTTTTAAAAATCCATCATTTTCCTGTAAAAGGAGATAGTTATGATAAAACTACATAACAGCATAATCAGTTGTTTACTGAATTGCAGAAGACAAGACAGAAGTTGCTTTCAATTATTTATGGTTATCCAAAAAGCCAATGCAGAATTTTTCAGGTTTTTTTTTTTTTTTTTTTTTACAGATTTGCCAAAATACAAATGCTAAATAGCTCAAATTAACAATTCCCTCTCTTGCCATTGGAATATGATGCCATAGTCTAAAACCTTGCACTGTTTCAGGTTCTTTTGTTACCGTTTTCCCTTCATTTTCCTACCTCATTTTTCCAACATATATTCTTAAAAAAAAACCCAACAAAACATCTAATTGTCTGCATCTATACTTCCAGAATCTGCAGACAGTGGGAGTTTTTACCCTCCAGTACTTTTTCTGGAATGTATTTACTGTTAATATTCCATTTCAGTGTTTCCATTCCTTTACTCATGGTTTTCCACACTTGACTGCCTCTCCCCAATTTTGCTGCATTTCTGTTGCAGCCTGTATGCTTTTCTGCCAGCTCTATGCTGACTGCAATATAACAATCACATCCCAACAGCATTATGACGAGATTGTGTCAGATCAGAGTCATGCAGTAGTCACATCAGATATATCACACTCTTCTTATATGATTAACTGTGACATATTGTAGCCAAGGCACAGGATTATATTAAGAAAAACGCCTAAGGACTTCTAGAGGAAATATAGGGAGCTGAAGAAAACCAATGTTTTAAACAAAAGAGAAAGACATCTTTCTCTTCAACAGGGTAGAGGGGGAAAAAAAAAAAAAAAAAGAAAAAACCTCTGCTAGTGATATTGCAAGGTACTAAAGATTGACAGATTCAGGCTTAAAAGCGATCAATAGTTACCTCTCAGATGTCAGTCATGACAAAAGCAGTGTTTCAGTCCTTCCCTCTTCAGGCTGCAGTCCTGTGGCCATTGCCAGCTTGGAGGAGACTGGAAATGGTGTAATTGGACAGTGTGAGAGAGGCAAATGTTCACCTACACTTTGGGTACCATTCAAGCTGGTGTGTTGTAACCAAAGCGTACTGACAGCTTTTGGGCTCTCTTTCTAATCTGCTACAGATCAAAATGGTTGGACATATTTCAAGCAAATTGCCCTGAAACAGGGAAAGAACTGGTTTATGGCTTAAGATAATGGGTTGTTTTGCCTAGATTCTCATGTTTACCATAAAATGGGGTAGAAGGAAGAGAAAAGAAGAAAAGAAGAAAAAAAAAGAAGAAAAAGAGCCTTATTTGACCAACCCTTTTTTTTTTTTTTTCAAATGACATAGAATATTTAGGTGAAAAAAAGAATTCATAACCTTCCATAGAAATAAATATAATTTTCCTATAGTGATTCACTCCAGCACATCCTTAAAGAGCTGGTTCCTCTGTTTTGCTTGTTATTAAATATATATAAATATAAAAATAAAATGAAGACACAATACAATTTGCACACAAGAGTATATATTGCAAGAGAGAAGAGTAAACCATATTGACTGGACAATATGAAGCGACTGGAGAATAAGATGTTTCCATACTTACCTGTAAACATACAGAGAATCCCTTCAAATATGGAAAATACCCTTTTAGATTTTGTTCCAGAGTTTGTTCTTACAGAACAGATTCCCAAATATCAAGTAAAACAAAGCTAAAATAAAAAGAGTTAATTACATCCACTCAATAATTTTGCTTACTACAATTCAAATAGGCTGCCATGACCTTGCATAAAAATATTACCAAAGCTGAGGAGAAAGAGTGTTGGTAGACATAGTAGTTAATACACCACCTCTTGTTCTGATACACACCAAGCACCCCATAGAAATTAAGTGCATTTCTACAAAGCCATCACAACTGCTTTTTCCATTCCAGTTAGCACTAGTGCTAGCTGCCATGTTAGGGCGGGGGTTGATTGTGCAGCTTAGGAGGTGAATTGGTTTGTATCCAGACATAAAATGAGTTGTTTTGCAGAATGACATAAGGGGATTTAACTTTGCTGAGTCAAATATTAGTAAAATAATTACACCCAGAGGGTGAAATGTATTAAAGGTACTGTGTCACTGTAACAAAACTATATTGATAAATATGTCTTGGGATAGGGTTTGAGGCTTCAAATGCATAAATCTTAGCTTGTTTATTCCCATGGCAATGTGAACTATAACAAATCTCTTTAAACTTTCATTAAATATAGACGAAAAAAATGGGGGGGGGGGAGGGGGAGAGAGGAAGAGTACAAATACTTTAGTGCAGAAATCTAAGGCTTTAATTTTACAAAACTCTACTTTCCATTCACTGTTACAAATCTGTATGAAGAAAACACTATGGTTTCACAGGCTTAAAGAGACAATTATTGTTATTTTCATTTTAGAGAGGAGAGTTATTCAGTTCACTGAGACAGGCTAGAACTGCTACTGGAGCTGTTGTCAGAGCCGTCCTTCCCTGGAGAGTCAGGCAATATTAACAAGGGACAAAGACAGCACAAGAGTTGCAGGGGAAAGGAACTCAGCCTCTGAGTGTTGGCTCTGAATAACAAGTTCATTGCTAGAAAAACTCAAGCACAGCATATTGTCACTTGGTCACATAGAAACATGGAAATTGCAGCAATGCCCTGCTGTCCTAACACAGCTTTTTGGAAACTATTATCAGCATTACAGCAGCTCTCCATATGACATAGCTTTAACATCTCAAGCAGATTATTCATAACCAGAAATGGAAACATATGTGAAGAAGGAAGGAATAAGGAAAAGAAGGAAAAGTGTGATCCAGGGGTTTGCGATGGTCTCATTCCAGGTGTTGTTCAGGATTTAGCCAATGCAAGGGGAGGTTTGAGGGTACCTGGATTCCTCCTGCTGGGCCAGCCCTGTCTATACAACATTCATGTTGATCATAAATGACCAGTGCAAAGGAGCCATGGTGGACTGGTTGAAGGGGATGGGGCAAATGACTGCAACAATGCCAGGCTGTGCTCCCGCTGTCTACCTACCTTCCTGCAGTTTGAATCAAATTAAGCATCCCTGCAGCTAATTCACAATGTTAGGGGCATCAGAGAAGCCCAATAGCCCAACCACTCATGATTTTGCTCATCAGCAAGGCTTAATCTACTGTGTATGACTTTTGTCCCATTAAATCTAGGCTCACACTTTTCTTCTTTACTGGATATGATTTCAGCATAGTCCTTGGGACTTATCACTTGGGTCTTTTTTTCTTGAAAAGACTGTCATTTTGTCTCCACTTTTTACTGACCTTTGCAAATTATTTTATGTAACAGGCTGAGCTGTAGACTGGTCACCTTGAACTATTTAGAGCATAGGCCTTGGCACAGCAGGATCTAATTTTTCTTATTTGCAAGGACATTTCTTATCTTCTCTAAGGAATGGAAGTCTGTATAGTGGTCATTAAAGATATTAGAATGCTTTTTATAAGATTAAATGTATAAGCCCCATTGTCCTATCTAAACAATATGAAATTGTATAATTCAAGACCTTTTACTTGACATACATTCTCAAGGGGAACTAGTGTAAAACAATTCAGACATGTCTGACGTGTCTGACAGGCTGTTGGGGAAAATGTGCTGCGCTTAAAAATTCTGTTGTGTGACAAAGCCTAGTTTTCGTAAGTTTGCTGCAAGGACTGAAAAAATTATAGAAGACAGCATTTGTGTCAGGGACATGTTGTTTTGATCCTTGTGAAGTAAGTGTATGAAAAGTCATCATGCACATTTAGTAAAAATGAGTTTGAGTTTAGCATCAGACTTTCCTAAAGGTCACATTTGCTATGGATAAGCATCTGCTACTGTGAGCTGCAAGAGGTCTAGGCACCCAAATGGAAATCAGGGGTCTGCCTTCCTCTGATCCCATCAGCCCTGTTGTTCAAATTAGCTGTACAGAGGATCGTGTTGTTCAAATGATGAAGAAAATGGATAAAATCCCAGACAGATATACTGTATTCCAGAACTGTGCTAGATAAAGAATGGGGTCATGAGGAGGATTGGGGATTTAGGGCAGTCCAGTCAAGTAGACAGGGAATAAAGAATGTCATACTGTAAGTAGGCAAAGAGCTAATCAGATGGGGAGATCAGGAGCTATGATTTGCTGTAGGAGGAGATTGGGTCTGGGATGAAGCGGGAAAAGTAAAGAACAAGGATGGTAAGAAGCTAGAGGAGATGAGGCAGGTTAGCTTACATCTTGAGTATACAACTGCCTGATTACTTGTAACCTCAGCCAAGGAGCAAATCCTTGGGTCATGTTTCTCACCAGTGCCCATCAGCAATCCTCTTCTAGGAGTGTGTTACTCAGAGGACAGCCACCCGTGGCTTATAGTGGCACTCTTCTTTATCAAGTTGCATAAATCTGTGATAATTCTGAAGTTCTCAGTCTGTGGAGAAAAAGGAGGAATTGTGAAGAAATTAATTTCTTTCCATCTTGTTTTGATTTTTCTATCTTTTTTTCTGTTTAAGAAAATAAATGATTTGTTATGAAAATTAATGAAATTGGTAAGTCAAGCAATTGAAACAGGAAATAATAGAATCAAATAAATTTTGTTTATTCTGTTTAATTAATTTTTCTTAATGAGATATTGGGAGCTTATCTCCCCTTCTTATCCCTATGTGGCCTGATAAGTAATTAGGCCAAACTAATTTAGAGCAAAGAATATACTAAAAAAAAAAGTAAATATTTCTTCCACTACATCTCTTTTTCATCTCTTTGCTACACAGGCTCATTTTGTGCTCTCTGAGTTAGTACAGTGGAAAAACAAGAATGCAGCTATGGAGTCATCCTGATTTATCTGTTTTGTACATTGTGCCTGCTGCCCTTGCATTTAATCTCAGTTGTTTAGGCTGTGTGCTCTGGTCACAGACTGCCTTTCCATCCCTACATGATATCCAAAATATTTTGAAACTGACTTATGGAACAATAATGCCAAGGTAATGTCCCCAAATATCTACAAAATATAAAAGACCCTTTGCTCATGCAGGAGAGTAGCCTAACGCTGCCTAAGAGGAAAATAAAAACTAATAATATTTTTCGAAGGAAAATAGAGGCCCATGTTTGTGTCTTGGCTCACATTCCCTCTCGTCAAAACAAGCCTTAATGTTCCAGCTTATGTGAGCTATGGCTGAACCTGCCAGATCAGCCTGGAGAGACAAGGTCTCATTATCAAAGTTATTGTTTTCACAGAGATTAAATTTATCCAGTATTAATCAAAAAAATTACTGAAATTGTTGAAGAGTTGTAGCTGTTTCTAAGGCTTGCAGCTGCTTCACCCAACCAATAGTGTGCAGAAGAGCAGCACAATCCAAAGGAGAAATAATTCATTAGCAGATAATAACAAAAAGCATACATCACCTCATTGTTCACTGCCGTTGGGGTTCTCAGAGCAAAGCTGGCTGTCGTGGCCATAGGATCAGGGCACGGGAGCTGGCAGGGCAGGTGTGATTCATTCACCTGACCCATCCTTAACCAAATTGCAGTAGTTTGGTATAGGCTCCAAAGGAGGTAAAGGCTTGAGCCATAGCTGGGTCAATAACAACTCTAGGAAACCCACAAGAAAGCAGAGTGACCTAGTGAGCATCAATGCACATGAGCTTGTATCACTCACTGATCATGCAATTAACACATTAATAGAAAATTATTTTTCCAAGATATTTTTAGAGGAACAAAGTGGTGGGTACATGGAGCCTCATGCATGCCATTCCCATTGCATGCAATTTGACTATGAGCCAACCACCTTATTCCATAAATATGACAGCCTAAGTGATTCAGTGAGCTTTTGAGCTCTCCTTGCTAGGCAGCATGGTCACATGGCAGTGATCTCTTGAGCTGGGACTCCTCTCAAGGCTGCTTCTTGAGACAGAGACATTTTACCAACAACAGATTGGATGAGACCAGTTTGATTTCTCCCTGACTTGCATCTGGACTGTACACCAGACAACTCTCCTTTCCGAATTTTGTTCCTGGTCAGTACTGGGAGCTTATCTCCACTCTCTTATTGCTGCCTAGCCTGTTAGGAGTCAACCCAACCTCATTTACAGGAGAGAATAGTCTAATACAGTGTAATTACGTCTTCCACTCTATTATTGAATGCTCTAATTATAACAAAATGGAATGTCATAATGTAGGTATTGCTTTGTCTGTTTTCTGGGACACATGGCCTTCATCTTGATGCTTCCACTGCATAAAGGCACAATATTTTACAGCATGACATCACCCAAGGGACTGTTATATTGTACATTGTGCATGCAACAAGTACAATGCATGCTTACATTACTGGTGAGGCAAGAGTGAGCTATGGTTTATAACCCCTTACTGCTGTCAGCCTTACAAGCAGCAACTGATCCAGGCAGTGTTCAGGTTTCGATTCCAGAAAATAAGCTTGTTCTTCAACCCACATTCAGAAAAGTGCTTAAAGGCACAGCAAACTTATCTTCAGTAGGTGCTTATAAAGCAAGCACATATTTAAGAATCTCCCCTGAACAAGGCTCTTTACTTTTACTGCTAAATAAATCTATATGGGCTTTGGTAGGCAGACTCACTTTTTTTTTTTTTTTTAATATATATATTTAATTGTTTAACTTTGAGAA
>JAOEGS010024197.1:0-24706 GCA_025447755.1 Corythornis vintsioides
TGCCTCTCATCCTGTCATTGGATGACATTGAGAAAAGTCTGGCTCCATCCTCTCTACACTCACCCTTAACATATTGACAGGCATTGATGAGGTCCCCCCTCAGTCTCCTCTTCTCCAGGCTAAAGAGCAATGATACATTTTCCAGTAGGCTCTGTTACTTCTGCACACAGAAGTACAGGAATTAACTTTTAAAACCAGGCAATAGTCACCCTGACCTCTATATCTAGTTTCTCTCATTCAAGCCTCATGTTACAATCCAGGATAACTGTTATCCAATTTTCCAGATTACATACTTTAAGAACAATGTAAATGAAACAGATGTTATTACAAGGGCAGGATTAACAACTGAAAACTTCCCTGTAAGTTGCTATCTAATAATTTATGATAGTTTTGATGTTTCTTGGCAATCAGACAAACAGATTAATAAATCCACAGTCTGCCTCTGAATTTCACTATCCCTCAGTCTCAGGTTTTGGACCTTGCAACATTCATTTTCACTTCGGTGGAACTCACTATAGTGCAGTCAGTGCAGGACTGGCAGTGATGCAACAGTTACGTACAATAAAGATTTTCCCCCATAATTAGATGAAACCCATACATTAGAGCAGCACAGCAGAGAAATCCAGAGTCTGAAATGTGCACAGAGTTAAAACACAAAAAGTATATTCTGAAACAGCCTTACCCCATTAACTGTTTTTGAGCCATGAGCTTCCCCACCTCTACTCTGCAAATGTGTCTTGAGTCCTCAGATGATGCCTTGTTCTTTTTTCTGTTTCTTTTTAGGACTACCCACATGCTAAACTGGTCACAGACTCAGCATGCTATAGACACTGTACAGCTCAACGAATGTTGTAAATCCCAAATGACACAGGATTATATTTTTGGAAATAGTTTTCCTTTTTTTTTCTGAGTTGATCAAGGCTGAACCTCCTGTGCATTTGAGCCTAGGTCCAAACGAGACAACTGGCTTTAGTTTTGATAGAGGAAGACAAACCCCATTCTGGATTGTCTGAGTTCCAGCTGTGCAGTCCCCAAAGGATGCCAGGTATGCAGCACTTAAACTCCTCTAGCAACCAGAGCTATTTACTTTGGAGTCACAAAAGCATAAGGGCTAATGATACCTCTTCGATTTTGGCATTCAATGGAAAGGTTACAGATTTCTCTGCAAGTTCTTCAAAACAGATTCCCCACAATTTCCTCATTTCTCTACATATCTCACCTTTGAAGCCTCCAGCTGCAAGCACCATTCTTCCTCACTGCCTGTGAACACGAGCAATTAACTGCTCTGAAGAGTTGCTTCAGACCCACCCACAGGAGGTGGCTCTGAGATAGCAGCGCCAAGTAGTTTCATGGGAATTCAGAGCAGAGCAATAGTTTTACCCAGAGGTCATAATATTTTGGATAAAATTGTGAAGGAGTTTTTGGCTGTGTACTATAAGCCTCAGGCTACCTTTTAAATTCTTCCCCAAGGCTTACTGTTTTTTTACATGGAGAGGCCGTATGTCATAATAAACATCAGGCTTAGGAACAGCCCATATTCTAAATGTCAGCTACAAAGCTACCTTTAAAGATTAAATCTCTGCTCTCTTCAAAAGGGAGGTTGAAGGGAGGGATGGAGAAATCCCAGATACAGAGAACCTTACAAATAAAGTGAAGTTTACTACTAACAAAACATATCTTGCAAAAACACACTTGGTGCTTTACTGGTGGAGCTCCCCTCGAAAAAATGTGGGTGTCATTCAAAAAGGACATAATTTCCAAAGAATTCTGAAAGTGTCACACAGGGTATTGATCGATTGAGTCTTGCCATCAGCGTGACCATGGCCAGCAAAGAGCTATCACTGTGATCCAATTTTCAAAGCTCGCAGACACCTCCAGTCCCAGGCAAATGGCATCAGCAAGTGGCAGGAGGGATCTGAGGAAGGAGAGGTGGAGGGAAACGTGGAGGAGAGAGTAGCTGCAATGCTATCTGCTTGTCTAACCATTAAATGTTATTAGCCACAAGCACGGCACCTCCACTGAGCAGAAAGTCTGCTGCATTTCTGGCTTTTGTGTTACCAACAATATTGAAACATCTGTAAGTCAAAAGTAAGGTCCTTATCAGCAAGACATAACCTGATAAGATCAGTTTTTTTATCATTACATCAGTGTTCGACCAGTTTCCTGCTTCTGCCTACAGAGGTGTGCACATGGCACAGAACTAGGTCGGGGCTGTGGGAGATGCAATGCCCTTGCTTTCCAAAGACAACAAAAACAACATTTTCCTGTGGCCAGTGGCCACAGCAAGGCACTGGAGGGGTCCCTGTGCGCTGTGGTGGGCACTGCCACTGGGCACACGTGCTGCATGTGCAGGCAGGCCCTGAGCAAAAGCAGAGCCAGCCTTCAGCACAGTACTCGGGGCTGCTATTACATGGGGCTCAGGTACTAAAGCAATTAATCTTGCAGGAGAAGCTGTAGAGGGGAGTTATTGACACCTTTTATGAAGCTGAGTAATCTCCAAAGGAAACTGTTGTCTCAGTCTGAATGACTCCTGGCTTCATTTTGCCAGTGCATTGGGGATGCCCCCCCGCAGCACAATTAGAGATGGGCCTTCATCTTCTCAGGCTAAACTGGGATAAATATCATGTGGGATCCGAGCACAACAAATCCTTTGCTGGACTTCTAGGGATCACACACCAACGAAACAATAGAAAAAAAACCCAAACCACAAGAAGACCCCAAAACAACATACTCACAAAAAAACGCCAACACAAAACACAACAACAAACCCCAAAACCCAAACCACCAACAACAAAAAAACAAAAAAACCACCCCAAAGCATGAAAAAAAACAACAAAAAGAGATCAGTCAAGAGAAATAGGTTGATTTGCTGTTTATATGAGGTTGGTGTGGCAATGCAGCAGGTGAGGAAAGATTAAGTGGGATGAGTGAATTACAAAGGCCTTCTTGTTACAGACCAGATAATGGTATGCTGAATCATTGTTATTCAGTATATGAAATAAAGTATAACCAGCAACTGAGATGATTCATCACTCATGTCTGCTATTGAAGAGAGTGTTTTTTTATAAAGTAGAATGGAAGTGTTTGACAGAAATTGGGTTTTACTGGAAATATTGATAGCATTTTAAAAAAGAACCTCCAAAATGTGAAAAATAATTTAAAAAGATATATATAATAATAAAAAAAAAATAATAAATAACCTCCACGGTTTTAACTTGACTTCAATATTTCTTAAAATTTGAGGGGAAAAACCCCCACATTTTTCTGATGAGATTTATGAAAGAAAGGTTAGTGACAGAGGTTCCACTGTCTGATTTCTTAACTTAAAAATAAATTAAAAAAGAGAAGCAGGCTCTGAGAGGCTGATTATCTTTTGATTGAGATTAAAAGGTGCCCAACATTATTGTAGGACTTGCAGATATTTTTTAATAAACAGAAAAATTAAAGGCCCCACATTTCTAATGAGATTTTCTAGGTAAACTCTAACATGGAACTATTTACTCCCAGTAATACTCCCAGTAATACTCCCAGATACTCTACTTAACAAGCTTATTTCAAGATTGATGTTTAAATTTGCAAATATTTCTGCTAAACCTAAGGAACATCTGAGTAAACATAGTAGAGAAGAAGCAAGGCTCTGCAACTAGTTGCTTGAATAATTTTTATGTTTAAATTTTTCTAAAATTTCCTATAAATGGAATATTTTGGAACTGAAATTCTTAAGAGTCATCCAGTAAGGACATCCTAAGAGTTTGCACTGTGAATTCACCAAGCATAAGTAAAAACATGGACTGCAGATACAGTGGAGATATATTGTAAAGCCTACTAGAGGATAGACCATGTTTGCACAGAGAACATGAAACCACTTCAAGCCATAAACCAATCAAAGTCAACATCTATTTCCAAATTATTTGAAAACAGAACAAAAGTAATTTAATTAATTTTTCTAATGAACTAAAAAAAAAATCTACAAATCAAGCAAGCAGTTCTGGAAAGAGACACAATTCTTCTTGCCCTAGAAATGACAGCTACTAGCTGGTCTGAGCTGGGTCAAACCTAGGCAGAGCTGCAAGGGCAGGGGTGTGTATCTCCTAAGAGTTACACCTGAACTCTACAGTGCCTGCCATTTCCCTGAGAACAGCCTTTCTCCATGCTTTACAATTTTGCTTAGAATTTTAACTGCAGAGATCTAAATTACTCTTCCTGTATGCTGGCTCTCCTAACTGGCTGTGGTTGGCTGCTTTTTCAGGAAGCTTTGGCAGAAATAGGATTAGAAAAAACCCTTCTGAACTGATACCAATCTACATGTAATCTGTCTCATGGCCCACTTCACCAAACGGAGTTTCATGAACACAATCTTTTCTGCTTTTCAGTATAAGGTCCAAATGTTCAAGGATTACAGAATGAGCTCATGTAAGAGGAAGGATTCTGAAATTCAGTGCTTGACTAAAGTATCACTAATTGCTGATGCACCTGTTGTTGCTCCAGATGAATGGGATGGATGTTGAAGTGTTTATGTGGATTGCACCGTACCCTGGTGGCAGCAAAAAGAGTGTTCAGATGGGAAATTCTGACTTTTTTCAGCACTGATGTACCTAGCCCAAAAGCAGAAAATACTTCTGTACTAAGGTGTATCCGGTGTTCTGGGTGCTAATACATGAGTAGTGAAAAAAAGAACAATTCTGGGATTTAATTCTGAAGAGACTGAGTCCAAATCCATTCAAAACTAAAGATTGCATTAACTTCAGTGGTATTTGATTATCGTCCAAATATTGCAAATGATTCTCCAGAGGTTCATCTAGGTAATCCACTCTTTGCTGCAACAGTTTCTATTTCCATTAACTGTTCACACCTTTGTCATCACCAACAGCAGCACTGGGCCACCCAACAGAGATTAAACAGAATTTTCCCCTTGGATTTATGGCATTTTCTCATTTCTTAGTTATCTTACAGCAAGTGGGTATTTTGCAGTGGATCACACTTCCTAAATCTGAAAATGAACAGGAAATTAAAGTAAGTTTTCTTCCCTTTCACCACTATAAGCACTAGATACTGGTGAATTTACTTTATTGCTTTTTACTGTAGGTATTCTAAAAATTTTTGTGCTGTACTAATGAGATGAGGGCTTTCTGTTTTGAACGCTCTCTTCTCTGGGTGTGGTGTACATGCAGTTTCCCATAAACACTCCTAGAATAAACCAGAGATGGAAGCTAATCTTGTGAAGCCAGCTCATCTGTATATGTAATCACCTGTATATGTAACCTGTAGCAGGGGCTACACATGGCTCTTCACAGTCTTCTCCCATCCTTTTGTCCAGCATTGGGTGTCCTTAGTCTCTCCTTGAAAGTAAGGCTCTGGGACGAAGACAATAAGATGGCAGATATTTAACTCCAAGGCTATGATACTGATTTCCCAGAATTTCTTGTTTTTCACTATGTAGGCAGGTAGACAGAATCTCTTCACAGAGAGCTTCCACTGTGAAAAGCAAGCCCCATTTTGGCCCCTGCCAATCTTCTCAAACAGTATCTCTATGATTTTTTTGTCCAGAATCACTTGCTGGAATACAGGTTGTGGAGCATTTCCAGACTTGCAGAGACCTGGTCAGCTTTGCCCATGGGAGTTTCACTGAAAGATTCAGTAAACCCAACTGAACTAAAGATTCAGAAAGCACTCCAGAAAAGCAAATTCTTCATGACTTGATCTGCATTATGAAAAATGTGACTACATGTGACTTCTGGGGAGCATCCAGAGAATACAACAGGTCCCATTTTGCCACGTTAGATTTAAACTTTTATTCTATTGTAATGTATGTACTGAAACGTGGCATTTCCTCACCTAATTCTAATTCTATTTAAATGTGAGCAGAAGTTGGCTTACGAGGGTGAATGAAAGAAAAATCTTATAAACTAAATTTTCTATTTCTTGGGTGCAGTTCCTCAAGGCAGACTATTAACAGCAAAGCAATATACTGCAATATAGCTGCAGTGTGTGAACTTCAGCTGTCAAGTGCAAGTAAAGAGACCAGGTGTCTTTCTACCCTTTATACTTCATCTAGGTATGTTGCATGAAGCTGAATGCTGAATGCCAGGAAGCAATCTTGTCCAGTGCTAACTACCTGCAGGCAGAAATCCCTGCTGCTGCATTGCTAAAGTCCTGGGACAGTGAGGCAGTCTGGCAGCAGGCTCACCTCTGAGCAGACTGGTGTATCAACAACAGTAATGCCTAACACACCGCCAGCAATGATGGTGTTGCAAAGGTCTTATTTGGTAAGAAGCTGGACCCAAATGTATTGCTTTTAAGGGCTATGAGACAGTCTTGGTTACAAGAGGTTAAGAGGGCCCATCTAGCCTCAAAGAACAGGCTAAGCAAGACTGAAAGACATTCAAGTCCTTGAGGGGATGCTGTGGAAGTAGCCTGAAGCTAGCCTTCTTGTCTGGCTCTGCTGAAGCCACACCTCAGTGAAAATCATCTCTGCATTTGAAAAACACTGCTTGAAAAGCAGCCACCCTCTGGATCTGAATGGACACATGGAGACACACTGAGAGCCTGATGCAAGTACAACTGTCCCACCCCTCGCAAATACTTTGTCTTTGAAAGAAAAGAATGATGCCACTCATGCCAGCTTTCCCTAAGCATCCTTTAGCACTGTTTCATGTCCTTGTGCTTGTCTCGTTAAGGAGAGAATGAAAGTGTGATACTCTGAATAGGAATTGTTGCCTACATTATGTCAGATCCTTCATAGAAAGGAAAAAATCCAACTGTGGGGTAGAAAACCCCTGCCTGTCTTCAATCAATCTTTGCTACCACCAGGCATCTAGTCAATTTTTATTCAGTCTTCTGTAGCCTCGACTTCAATGAAGTGGCACAGCGGGGCCTTGGCTGCAGCTGCCGGGCCCTGGCTGCCAGCGCTTGGTGCTGCCGAGGAGCCAGCAAAGTCCAGGGAGGACAGTGCAGGGGACAGAGGAGTATTTCAATCTGTGCCCCAGCCCTTAATCATAAACTGGAGGTTCAAAGCCTTGCTGGGCTGCTGGCCACTGATCCCATCTCAAGGTGATAGTCACCTCTAGCCTTTCTGCAAACTGCAAACCTACTGTCCATCCATCTTAAAGCAGCTTGACACTGGCTTCT
This sequence comes from Corythornis vintsioides, assembly GCA_025447755.1. Lineage (NCBI taxonomy): Eukaryota > Metazoa > Chordata > Aves > Coraciiformes > Alcedinidae > Corythornis > Corythornis vintsioides. The sequence continues at coordinate 7,129 of JAOEGS010024197.1, forward strand.
CTACCCATTTTACAGCCAGCGAACATTTCCTATTGATTTATTGATTTCTGTCTGCCTGTGGAAGGAGCTCAGAACAGACTCTATGTGCTCTTGCAGCCTCCTGCATAGATTTTTTTCTCTCTTTTTCCCTTTTTATCCAAGCTGTGTTAGCAGTCTGTGGTGAAGCAGGAATTAGACCATGTGGGAGCCCAATTTGCTACTGGCGAATGTGCCAGGCTTTTCTTCCTCTCCCTACCTGGTACACACACCTCCAGTCCCACTCTGACTCCTGTTTCCTTTTCCTTCAGGAAAGCTGGCAGATCCCTGCCTATCCAATGGATTCATCCTAGCTAAAAACCTCCACTGCTTCCCTTCAGATCTTTTTCCTCTCATTAACAGGTGTCTGATGTGCATGTAAACACTGCTTCTAACCATGATTCCTTGGTTCCTGTTGGGTCAGAGAAATGTCTTCTTTGTGCAAACCTCTGCTTGTTTTAATAGATATATGTTTTATGAACCCCAAAGCCCCACAGGGGACAGAATAGCTCCAAAGGTTTGAGTTGGGGAAGGGATACTATTTTCCACCTGGTTGCCAGTCCAAATGCAGACCAAGTCAGCAGTGATTGAAACTTGTTCCTGGCTGATGGCAGTTCAAAGCCTCACATGAAATTAGTGTGGTTGCAAGACAGCTCTCAGCAGACAGATGTCCACATCACAAAAAAGCAATCTGGCTTATCGTTCTCCACAGAGAGGCAAGCACTGAGTGAGTAAGAGGCTGCTCTTTCAGCCCAAGCCTCTGAGATGGTGCCTCTAAGCTCTGTCTCAGCTGTGGTGGTGGGAAACTTTTGGTGCTGGTGGCCATAATTTTCCTCAGCTGGAGGACAACGTCCCATGGGCCACATCACCCTGGCTCCAGGGCTAGCCCCAGTGTAGAGTGAAGCTGACACTTTGCCCTGTTTAGGCCCCTTGGCCCATATTTTAGGTGAGTTTGGGTCCACCTTCTCAATCTTCTTAATTGCCTTCATTGCCAGAGCAGCTGTGACAGTCAGAGAGCAAACACAGTGGCATGGCAGGGAAAAAAAGGACATTAGCAGGTTAGGGGCTGACCTCTGTAAATACAATCTTACTTTTTCACAAGTGAGACTGACAGAGGTTTCACTGCAGGCAACTTCCACAAAAAACACCTTTATTTGATACTTGCTTCCCAGCCTCTCCTCGGAGTGCACACACCTGAGCAGGAGAGGCAAAATCAAACAGCAGTCTGCTGAGCTGGCATGAAAATATATACAGCCTCAAATCAGTGTCTCTGCACTCGTGTGTGCAAAACCTCCCCTTTGCCACTCTCTGGGGGAATACACACAGGAAAATTCCTGCTCAGACAAAAGCAGAGAAGGAGAATTCCATTGGAAATCCCTCCTCTCTCTTCCCTTAGAAGATTTGTGGGGGTTAATAACGTTTCAAGGCTGTGGAGAGCAACAGGGACTGAACACTAATTGACTCTGCTTGGACCAGGAAACCGAAATTTGTTTATATTCTTCTTATCCCCCTTTTACAACAGTACTTTGGCTCAGCTTGGATTCACAGGAATTTTTGCTCCTTTATCTCCTTAGAGACTGGCTTGCTTGTGGCAAAAATGCCTTTTTGGGGCCCTAACCTGCCTCTCTGTGAGTACCCTCACCCTGCTGGGTGGCCCCAGGTGAATCTCCACTGAGCACCCTTCAGAGCCACTCCAGTTTATATGCTATCCCTTAGCATTTGATTTCTTGACTAGAATTTATTGAGCCACAGAAATTTACTCAGAACATTATTCTCTGCTGTTATGAGCTGATAATAGAGCATCATGGACATGCTTCAGAGAGATGGCAAGAGGTGGCTGCACCAAAGCTGTACGTGCTTTGCTTTCCAGAAGCTGGCCTTGTGGGCAGGGAACTGGTATTTTCTCCATTATAAATACGCAGTACTTAATATAAGACCTTGTGGGTATAAAAGTTGAAAAATATATGAATGTTTAAAAACTAACACCCACATCTCTGATGCTTATTGTAATTTGTTGAAAATACAACAACAATGAGAATCTGGGGAGTCTAAATTGAACTGGGATAATGTGCAAAGAGAAAGATACAGGCCTGGTTAAAAGCTGTGTGAGTAGCAGATATCAGGGGCTGGAGCCTGGTCTTGTTTAAACTGATATATTTCAGGCAGTGTTAATGAAATGATGCAGATTTACACCAGCACAGAATATTTTCTGAAGTCCACTCTCTGCCCCTCACACAGGAAAAAAGTGTTTACAGGGTAACTACCACTGTTCTTTTAGGAAATTGCATCTGCTCATTTTTACATTGAGTCTATCCATATGTAACTACATGCATTTCAATGGGTTACTTCTGATTTACACTGTAGGCACCATGCATTTCCCTAGACCAACATTAACTATTTATTGATCTTCCCAGTACCCCTGTGAGGAAGGCTATTATTCCCACCATACAGACAAACAAGGATTACATTTTGGAGAGTGTCTGGATCTGGTGCACACATTTGGACCTCTTTGCCATCAATTACACTTCTTACAGCTCTTATTTACTCCCCCCTTGCTCCCCTCCCTGCCACCATATGTGTGCAGGAGAATGGAGAGGAAAAACAGCACAAACCATAATCCGGGTCAAAATGCAAGGTAAGTCTCAGGCTTCTTTCACTTGATTTTTTTCTCTCTCTCTTTTTTTTTTTTTAACAACAACAACAAAAATATATATATAAAAAAAAAATCTCAGACCTCTTAAATTTGCAGAAAGCTATTTCCAAGCCTTGATGGTTTTATGGTTTCACCTTGCTGATTCTGCTGTTTCTTCAAACTGTGCATGGAGACGGGGTGAATTTTATCCAGGTGTGAGAAATGTGTTGCACCTGCAGCAGGCAGGGAGCAGCCCCCAGCCCCAGTGCTGTGAGCTCGGTGGGGTGGCAGGGGCAGCAGCTGTTGCAGGCAATACAGGCTGATGTGACTGTGGTTCTGCTGTGGAAAGGGAATGTGATGGCTGTGAATTAGTAACTGGGGTGTTAAAGCTCAAGCCAATGCACACTGAGTGCAGCATTAAGTCTCCCCTGGACTTCAGTGTACCTTGCATCATGTCGTCAGTAACATAATTCAGCAGCACGAGGTGAAGAAATCTCTCAACAGCACAGTTCTTATTTTTGGATATGGTCTAAGATGCCTGGATGCTCTGCCACATGCCAGCCAAAAGCATCAGCACTGCACTGTCAGTAGTGGCTTCAGAATTTCAGACTATTCAACACACCTATCCAACAGCTCCAGGAGACCCCCAGCCTCCGAGGTGAGTCCATTTTACTTGGTCACCAGGATGTTAATTCCTCAGCTTGTCCCTGACAAGCAGCATACTGTGCCCTGTGTTGGTGTTTCATGGATCCCTGCCTCCCATGCAAGGGATTTTCCACTGCTGCTTTCCTTCCAGTTCCCCTCTCCCTCTGGAAGAAAGCAACAGAGCTGCCATGAGCACCAAACACTGCATCTTAACTCAGCATTGGGAGTGTGGGAGGTGCAGTGAAGGTACCACCAGCCTTCAGCACTGGCCTGGGCACTCCACAGTGGAGCACAAGTTGACATACTGAATAAATACTGTTGGCACAGGAACTATTGATTCCACCCCTTCCAAAGATAGACCCACTACTGAGGTGAGATTCATAGTGCAACACATCACCGAGCCCCAGAGAATGTCCTTCATGGCATTTTCACCATTTTCACTGCTTTTACAAGGTACCAACTTCTTTAGGTTTTTTCTGTGTGTTGATCCAGCCCTCAGCATGAGCCAAAGCACCCCACGGGTGTGATATGAGTTCATCAAAAGGCAAAATTTATGACCTGTAGAAAATGCAGTTATTTCAACACTGTGATTCTTGCTAGCTTCACTGGGACTGCCTGAGGACTGTTCTGTGACAGGTTCAGCTCTCTTTGGAAGTGCTTCTTCACCCCAGACTGGAAGATGCAACACAAACTTGAAGGAAAGCACTAAAACTAAAAGCTTCAATCTGCAACGTCAGCACATTTTGGGAATGAAACTATTCACTAGATAGGCAGAATTTTACCATTGTCACTTAGAAAATACTTGTATATTGGAATAAAGTCCAGTTGCAGAGGATGTCAGTCAGATCCTTTTATGATTAAAGTGATCTGCTGTATAGATCTGATGTTGAATGACTTCAGCTCATTTACTGAATCACTCTAGTTTACCTATCTTGCTTTGAGAAGACAAGAGCTTGATTTGGTTTTATTGCCAATGATATAACTTTAGCTTTTAGTGTTGCTGATTTTTCTCCTATCACTCTTTCTCTGTCACTTGCAGTCCCTCTCTTTACTGCTCAGTTACTCTCCCTGCAACCTATTTCATCCTCTTAGGTAGACAGCTACAATTGGTGATGTGGCTCACACAGATTTTCTTGTAATAAATGGAATGTTCAGTTGTGTAACTCGGACCTTGTGCATAATTTCCAGAGATAAGTTTTGGGGAAACAAATGGGTTAGTCATTATAAAATATTGTAAAGGCTTGAAAGAAAATATCATGGCAGAAAATTATGACAGAAATAGCAGAAAGACACATTGAGGTTCTTCAGTATCTAAACTAGCTTTCTATATCCCAAGATAGATAGTTTTTCAATTATTCTCTAAGTCTCAAAACTTCATCTCCCTTGGGACTCCCACTGTTATTGTATTTCCTATTTTCCTGCAAGAACTCTCATTAGTCCTACAGCTCTTTTAATATTTTTTTAAAAGCTTTCAAAACATTTAGTCTATTTCTTATTTCCTACTAAAAATAAATAGTTTCTACTAAGAAATTCTTCAGTTTCCCAATCCCACCTCACTGTGGATAGTAATGATCAGGAGAGGGCCACAGAGAAGCAAGATCTGCTCTGGATAATACAGTACAGACCTGTAAGCATTTGCAATAGGCAGAAGATAAAGGTCCTGAGGACCATGGAGGAGGCAGGTTAGTACAGATATTTGTCCTGTCTCTAACAGCAAGTCACACACCAGTCTCATTGGCCTGATGCTGGTTTCTTGGTGTGTTAGGGTAGCAGTTGCTCCATAACACAGGTTGACTCATCCCTCAGCTTGTTGATGGGGAAGAAGAGCAATGTGCAGAAAAATAAGTGCTGGGCAGAGCAGTCCAAACCAACCCAGGAGCCACACACCATCACCACTGGTGTCTGTCAGAAATCAAAGGCTAAGAAGAAAACAAGCACATGTCACAAAGAAGCTTATTTATGTCCCATCCTCCAGTCAATGGCACTGCCTGCTACAGTACCTGTGTCCAATCCTACTGATCACCTATTGCTGATTCTTGAATGACTAATGACACTTGAGTGTATTTGAGATATGTTTCTACTGATAGGAGTGCTTGTTGACTGCACAGAAGTAATGAGATTTGTTTCCATGTTGAAGGGAAGGCCACTGAATCCCTGTGTACAAATGTTGAGAGGTTGGGTCTTTTTTGCCTCTCCTGTTGATTTGAACAAGGCATCTTGGCCATATTACTGCCAACATCTGCAGTGCACCTGCCACATTTTGCCCCAGCAGCTCTCTAATAATGTAGGCTATCTCTTGCCTGTGTTGTCAGTTTACCCCTTTGAAGCATCCCAACATTTGCAGGTAATTGTGGCTTGACTGCTTGACTGCTACTAATGAACCATGCTCATTTGTGTGTTGCTTTAGAAGAACAACCCTGCATCTTGTGTGAACTGCTGTAACTCTGAGGTGGTCTTTAGCTGAACATTTCTGAATGCAACCAATTCTACTGAGGTTTATAAAAAGGGAAACAGGGTTATATATGTTTGGCTGGGGGCCTAGGAGTGGATTTGTACATAACAGGGAGTAAAGTGGTTAGATCCCAAGAGCCTTCCTGACAGCCTTGTGGTTATTCTCCTGATAGATAACAGTCTTGGTTGCTTTCTTTCTTCCCTCCTCCTTCTCATCCTGCCTCCCTGTGCACTGTTGTATTTGTCCTGGCACTTACAGTAACCTGGATGGCTTAAATTCTGTATATGGTACCATGAATGTAATACAAGTTGGACTTGTTCTAGTGAGGAGCTCTGTGTGCAGTCATCTTTCCATTGTGCTATACTTTTTGTTCTTTGGGTGTAATTGTTGCCTCCAGTGACAAATGGCATATCTCTAGGTCTGAGAGGGGGCTGCTCCCCCATTCCACCTTGGGGAGAGCATGTGGCAGGGTGTCTGATTGGGGTGAGAATCACCAGGGCACTTCGATGCTATGGCAGAGGGCCCTGACATCCTTGACAACTTCACCATGTCAAGGCAATTGACAGGTGATTGCTCAGTCCACCACTGTTGAGAAGATGACTTTCTTCAGCATTGCCTGAAAGAATGAAAGCTCATTACATGCCTAAGGGTACAAGGAGGTGTTGTCTCTCCTGACTTTCTCCCAGGGGGCAAGATGACCCTGGGACACTGTAGGCAGATCCTCCCAGAGAAGTTGCCAGTGCTCCATTAGAAATGATTGCTGAGCAAGGAAACAACACCTTTTCTGCTGATGCCAAGGGCAGTAGTGAAGGGTGGGACAGATGCTGGAAAGATGAAGCTGAACAACAGGGAAGAGGCTCACTGGTTTCCACTGCCATCTCTCACCTTTTAGACCACTTTCTATCTGTCCTTGAAAAATTTCACGGGGACAAGTTCCCAACAGACCAACTTTGGGAGATGAGGGAAGATTGTGTTATATTGGCAAGTATTAATGGTTGCATCAATCACAAGCCTGCTCAAAGCAAGCAGATATCCTACTCACCCTTCATTCGGGCTGAATGGAAGATGCAATTAAATGTCTCTCATACAGTGGTAGCAGGAACAGCAAAGGCCATTATCTGAAGCCTGAGCAGATATGTGTGGGCTGAAGCACCATAATCCTCAGCAGAGGAGAGATGGGCAGAGAGGTGCCTCGAGACTGGCTCAAGAGGGCAGGGAGCAGGAGGTGAGAGCATGGAGAGTGAGGAGAAGATACAGACCATCCAGGTGTGAGCAGAAACATTGCTCCCTGTGTGATGGAGCTGCCAGGCAGGCTGGTCTGGAATCTCTGGCCTGAAAAATTGCCTCTGCCAGCATCAGGAAACATGTTTAGGCAAAAGAAATAACCATTTTTTATAACTGATTTCAGTTTTTGAGAGGGGGGAAAAGCCCAGGAGAATATCGGGTAATTCAGAGGCCAAAAAGGTCCCATTAAACTCATCTGACTGCAGGAAAAAATACTATCAAGTGTGCTAGAAGGGTGGGATTCACCACATGTAGATAGTTCAGTGTAGTTGTCTGCACCTGATTTAATGGCCTAAATTGTCCTTAAGTCACTAGAGAGAAATAGGCAGTTTTAGGGGAAGCTTTGTCTTTTCCTAGAGAAGGTGACTAAAATAGGTCAGATGAATTTGGCTTAGAACTGTCTGTTTCTCTCTGTTGACTTTCACAAGAGTCCAGACAACAAGCTGATATAGATATACACTATATATGTCTAAAGTTAGGTAAGATGAATTCCATTCAGTAAGTCTGTGCCTCTACCTGTAGGCAAGGAAGGGCATGTGAATAGTGATGGATGAGAGAAGCATTGCATTCCCTGCATTCATCCTCTGCTGCTGTGAACTGGCTTTGGCTGCATTCTCATGTATTTGTGCTTTCCATTAATGCTGTGTGACAGTACAAATGCTAGTGGAAGACAAGTTTCATGCTGGCACACACAAAACTTGTGGGAAGAAGATTGTCAATTTTGTCTCACAGTCTTTTTGCACCAAAACTGATGGTCATATTTACATTCAGCCTGGCTATCTACATGAACTGCTCTGAACTTCTGACCTCTTTAGGCACAATGAAAGATAACAAAGATGAAGGCTGTATATTTTCTTTGACAGAGTTATGAAGGCCAGGACATAAGTCATTTAAGCAGAAAGGATTGAACAGGCCACAGGGTGCACTGGCTGCTGCAGAGAGATGAGCATTCAAACCAGTTCTATCAGGGAGCTGGTGGATGCTGCTGATGGAAACATAGGTATAATCTGCATAGGAACAAGATATTTTCTTGTGAGCTGGTGTGTGAGCCAGGGCCAAATCACCCTCCTAATTCTTCCTGTCATTTCTGAAAGATTTATTTCTCAATGCCTCTGATGGAGAAATGGGCTCCATATCCCAGGTCTCACCTTGTCCATGAATGCATCAGGGGCCATCCCAGGGGTCAAATTCTTCTCCTGCTCACAAGCCAGGCAAGCCCATCATCTTTAAGGGTCTCACAGAAGCATTAATAAGAAGAAAAATACAGCCACCATCATGTTATTCTGCTTCTATTTTTTACGGGTGACCAAAGTGTTCTTTTCAATTTATTTTAAGTATGCTTTCTACAATGTTGAGCTATTTCATGGCTGCTAGTAACATTTCAAACCCTACCATCAACTATCTGTACACAATAGATTTTCTTTAAATAACTCTTGGCAAATGCTTGACATCTGTTTTCTCTAATTAATTTGAACAGTCATCATACTTCACTGCATATGTTGAAAGCTTTCAAGGATGATAAGAGCTACCTTCAGCATTTCAATCATGGGAGTTTGTATTGTAAACACTAATCCACGAAAGCTTCAGGATAGCTCATTCTGAAAAGTCAGCGAGAGAAAACCAAGATGAAACACCTGCTGAATGTGAAAATAATGACCAAATTAGGTCAGAAATTAGGGAGAAGTATTTCAAAATGCTGGCTTTTGATTTTATTGCAATTATATTCTGGATTGAAACGGGACGATTGTTAGGAATAAAGACCCTAGACCTCTTTTATAAATCAGAAAGTTCTGCCATAATCTAGATTCAAAGCAAAAAATAGTTAGAGATGCAAGAGCACAAGGCAATGATAAGATAATCATATCATCCCTATGTATTGCCATGCTCCCCTTCACAAAGTGCACTATGGCCATCATACCCTGAGATGAGAAACCACTCCAGAAGAGCAGGTGTCAAAGGGTATGCCCATGTCAGTGCTGGTCAGACACATCCCACCTTCAATTTCTACACACCAGATTTAGCTGTTCCCTTATTTCCACCCACATGCCTGCTGCCATTTGCCATTGCACTTTTGCAGCCTGGAGGTTTCAGTGGCCTGGCATTGCCAGCAAACTGTGGGCCCTGCCAGAGGCAGCAATGGACACTCTGACTGCAGAGCCAACGTAACAATCAGCATGCATAAAAAAATCTGATGCACTTCTGAAGAGGTGCATACCCTTCAACATCACCTTTTGCTCGCCTGCAAACACCCTTTGTGTGTTTTGTAAATAGAACAACAGAGACCACTTAGATGACACATTAATGAATAAAGGTTTGCTAACATCCTTTGGGAAAAAAAAAGTCCAGTGTTGCATAAACCTTATTAATTGCAAAGAACTGAAAATTGTCTTCACATGTCACACCTTGAACCACATCAGTCACCTTGTACACCCCAGGAGCTCTGGTGCCACTGGTCCCCCGTCAGCCCCAGCAGCATGAGGCTGCATGGAGAGGAGCAGGGAGGAGGGACTGGGAGGAAAATCATGCTCCCCACTTTGTGCCCGGCTGAGACTCTGGGGTGGCATTTAGTGCACAGCACAAGAGTGTTTGCAGCTGATGGGCTGTTGAGCAAAAACACTCCCCAGACTTTCCTCTGTCAGTCTTTAAGACACTCGTGTCTATTTTAGTCAGTCCCAATTTACCTCTACTAATTGCCTCATCTACCTGTGAGATGTGTGCCATAGGCTTCTTGCTTTGCTTTGGGGGTTCTGTGGTTCATATGTTAGGTACACTGGATTCAGAGCTAGAAAGCAGCACCAGGAAAAGGTAAAAGTTGTTATTTGTTACTTTTTTACCTTGCAAAATGTTTATAGTGCCCATTTCCATGTTAATACTTCGCAAAGTGTCTTCTCAATGTGAAGAGTACAATAATGGCAATAAAACCCAGCAAAGATAACATGTTACAAGGATGCACAGTAAATCAGACAACTTAATGAATTCATAACCTTTCATTTTATTTCCTTCCTGTGAGATAATTTTAGCTAGTGTCAATGGGATTTGTAGGAAGGAGGAATGAATAGTGATCCTACCTCAACCAATAAAACAAAATCCCAATTTTCTGTCTTTTATCTTTTCCCATTCTTTTGTGCACCACTTTGGCCTTGTCAAAACATATCGTTCAGTTAGAGACTAAAAATATTTTCCCATCGATTTGGGTTATTGATTTTTTTTAATCTGTACTTTGGCTTAGAGAGCTGAGGTGAAGGGTGAAAGTTCACCGGCTTAGTCCGCTGTTTTATCTGGACAGCAGAAGAATGTATTGGCAGCAGATTTGATTTACCTTGTTGGTCAGCTGTAGGCACTCCAAGCACTGCAGACAAGCAGAAAGCATATTTTGCTGTCTATTTTATTGTGCACTGAACTTCTTGAAGGGCCAACCTCTCTATTGATTTATCTCTCAGTTTCCAGTGGCCTGTGTTTCCATTCTTATTAACATAAATGTATCAGAAATCAGATTCCCTTTCAAAGATATATTGATCATTTATGAGGTTTGAAAAAAATCTGATATGTGATGCTATACATTTCAATCATTCACAAAGTCCACAAGACTGAGATATAAACAAATGGGGAGAATAAGGAATAGAATACTGTATCTCACAGTGCAGTTATGGAACAGCCCATGGATATACCTGGTGTTAATATTGAACATTTTTTTCATACTAAAATAATCATTGTTATGAATATTTGTTTAATTCTTCAAGAGTAACAGAATTGCTGCTAACTTATTTTTGAACAATTTAAAAACAGGCAATTAAGAAAAGATAATAATGAATTATTATTTCATTCTGAAATAGAAATTATACCATGCAAAATAGATACTCTTTTCTATTCTGCCTGCAGGATGCATTGATCATGCTAAACCCTTTTCTTCAAGCACTTACATGCTTCTTGAAGCTTTTCATGTGATACACGTTATATAGGCATCCAGTATATAAATACATACAGGGGAAAGTTCTTGCCCTAGAAAATTAATTTTAGAAGATTTCCTTAGCAAATCTCTTGTACCTAACCAGTATTTCTAAGTCACAGTGAGTCCTGTTACTTCAGATCCTGAGGAAGCCCTGCTAGCACAGAGAGAGAACACGGAGATGGGAAGGAAAAATGTGGAGGGAAAATTCTCCTCTGAAGAAGAACTTTTCCTGTGCTTGTGGAAAATATGTCGGACTAAAGTTATTAAACTACAGCTTTCAGGCAAGCCTGGCATGCTGAAACTGCAAAGACTAGGCAAAGACACATAGCAGGGTCCCCAAACATTAAACAGGGTCCCTAAGTTACTGCAACACCAACTGCTTCTTGAAGCTTGGCACACCTTCCAAACTCTAATGTCAGGAAATAGCAGTCTTTTAGCCTCCAGTCCTTTGGTTCAGGACTGACTCGACCACAGCTACCTGAAGCACTTTCTACAGTCCTGAAACCCTTTTTCTGGCCATCCACTCTGTCCCTCCAATGTCTATTGAACACACCGTGGATGTCAGTGTTCAGCTGCTGTGGACATGTGCTCAGTGATGGGGCTTCATTCTCCATTTGAAGTGGATTTCTGTCATGGGCATGAAGTCAGAAATCCCAATCCTTTAAGGGCCAAATGGTCTTTCTTTGGTTATCTCTTCACTAGCAGCCTCTCTCTTTCAGCTTGTCAGGAGCTTTTAGCCTGCCCCAGGTGAGGGACAGGGCTCCCTTTGCTGAAGGCAGCATGTTACCTGCAGGCTTAGGGATAATTCATGTGGAAGCTTATTTTCCTACAGCCCTTTTTTGGGGGGAGGGAGAAATGGGGATGGGATGGTTATTGTCTACCCAGCCATTACCTTCTCGAGGCAGTGAAGCAAAAGGAGTTTTCCAGGAAGGATCTGAAGGAAGAGAGCACTGTGACCTTGCGGATGACAAGTAAATGCTCGTGCAGTGAGCAATGTCAGTTCTTCATCCTCTTTGTGGCTGGGAACATCCTGGAGGGCTCTCTCAGACAAAATGCATTTCCCATCACAAACCAGCTTCCTGCATTCTGGATGGTTTCTAGCTCTGGCAGCAAATCCTCCCCATCTATGGTGTCAGTTTTATTTTAGGTTTTACTTTTGCCAACAGTGCTTTGTTCTTGAGTTTGACTTTGCTCCACGCTCCAAACAAATATGCAGACTGCCTCTTCTTCTCTGTCTCTCCGTGAGCTCACAAGAACAAGGGGCTTCCTAAATATTGTCCTGTGCCATTCCCTATGTTCTTCTCTACATGATGCAATACACTACAGCTGGGCGCACACACAGTGCCACACAGACTGGGTTTGCCACTTGCTATCACACATGACATGTGCTTGATTTCACACTGGTTGTTTTCTGGTGTTTTTTTTTTTTCTTCTTGCATGCAAAGGGAAAATCCGGAAAGGGATTTTTTTTTTTTTCTTATGAGTGGGGGAATCATATCAATATTGCATATTCTAAGTCAATTTTCAGTAAGTCTTCATTAGATAGACACACTGGGATCCCCAGATGACATATAATAAAGCCCCTCTTCATGACAGAAACACCCATTAACAAATTTTACATTTTCCTTTCTTCCGTTGCTCACCACAGAAGCAATTTCAGTAAGTAAGGGCTTGATTAAGCCTTTGCAGGACTGGAACACACGCTGTCAAAGGAAGCACTGTCAAGACTAAAGGAATGAATTATTGGGCATGTTCTGGCTCTGAAAATTAATTTCCCAAATTCATGCAACTGGACACAACAGACACTACTCTGTTTAGCAGTTGCGATCATGGTCCTGCTAGATACCCCTAAATTTGAATCTCTTTGTTACCTAGATAAGCAATGATTGTTCAAACACACTGTATCAGAGACCTTTGCACAGGGTACTGCCATGGCAAAAACAAGCAGTACCTGCAGAAGCTGTTTGCTTTGCCTAGGCAACAGCAGGAACTGGACATGATGACTCACACCACACCAGACAATGTGGCTGCCTGGTATCTCAGAAGATAGTGTATTCTATTATTGTACTATATGATCCTAAATACTGTCATAAACTGCTAATATACTAATGTGTTCATAGTCTATTGATTGATACTGGGAATGCTGTTCTGGGTTAGTCTAGCTCATTTGTAATACTGCATATAAGCAGAATTTATTGGAGAGCATGGCAAGTAGGAAAAGGGATTCCATGCATACTTTATCTTATAATTGCAACATTAATGTTATAGTTTCTTTTATAATGTAATAAAACTGATTTTAGTTATAAATCTCTTCACTCTTTTCAAACATTTTGGACACCATACAAAATTCCAGAAATATTTTAAAATGCATTAAAAATTATATTAAAGGGCCAGAGCCTGAATGTTTTAATAAAAAAGTGATTAAGGGTGTCAGAGGGAGAGGGTGAGAGATGTTATTCATATGGGGTCAATAACAATCAAACTGAAAACACAGTTAAATATTTTGAATATTTTAAAGTCAAAGAGACAGAGACTGGGGGAGAACTGGAAGGGCAGAAGCACATTGGCCCCCCCTAGTGAAATGGCTTTAGCTAATGAGGGCCAGCACTGGACAGGAGCACGGTGTCCTTGCTGTGTCATGGTGGGATGCAACATGCCCTGGGTGGGGGTGTTAGGGGTCCTACATTCTCCTCTCTCCACTCTGGTTGGTGCAGGGCCATGTGTGCTGCTTCTGCGGGGCTGTGGCTCGCCAGGGCCCAGTGCCACTGACTTTTGCCCTGGTCAGTGTGCTGTGGCAGCCAAGGACAGCCTGGCACGCAGGGCTGGACATCAGTGGGAGTGTTCTATCCAGGGGGCTGCTGCCTATCTGTCTGGTTTACCACTGAGCAAGAGTTTGGATTTGGGCAGGATTTATACTGCTCCAGGTTGTTGTTACCATTGGTGAGTCAGAGCTTCAGGCCAGACTAGGCACCGTCCCCAGGGAGCTGGGCATGGTACAGTGGGGAGCCCATGAGCAAACCATGTGTTGCACGTTGCACAACCTGCAAGTACCAGAGAAAGCTGCCTAAAAATGTCCAAACTGATGGGGCTGTAACCTGCAGAAACAGCACACAAGGCATAGCTCTTGAAACACCCATGCTTTTCTAAACACAACTGCTGTACTGAGATATTCATAAACTCAACACCGTTCCTCTGCAGACATTAGGTGATTGGAAGGCAAAATTTATTTGTTCTTTTAATTGCTTGAAGTTGCTTGCAGAGCTACTGAGACAAACTGCATCCTGGCGTGCGGGCAGCTTTCAGGCTGGTCCTGATTCTCAGGCAGTGCCTCAGTCACATCTCACATGTTCATATGCAATAGTTTCCTGGAAATAGCATTTTTTTTCCACACAGTATAGCATGAGCAAGTAAAAGTGAGCAGTGTTCATGGTACATGGCATCAGACCCTCAAATGCTAATGACACACACTCTACATTTGGAGACTGGAGGGATCTTTACACCCTCAGTAAAATATACCATATAACCGGTTACCTTGGGTTAGCCCTGTATTTTATCATCTAGGATAATCTACAGTCAGGAGCATATGAACCTTATTAAAGAGAAAAGGATTTTTTTTTTTCTAGAAGGGTAGGCATGTGCAGCAGGGGTTTGCAGTGTTGCATGCTGTCAGTCAAAATCTGCCATCAATGTCATCGAAGGTCAGAGTCCCAACGTCTCTGCAATCAAAGCTGACAATGACACATTCACTATAGATGTAAGGAAGGCACTTTTCCACTTACTGTCCTGAAGTGTTAAGTGAAAAGTAAAACTTTTCTTTTAAATATATTGCACACATTATAACAACATAGGTTTGGGTTTTCTTCACCAAAAGGAAATAATGGAAAATGAAGAAGTAAAACCTGTAATTTTAACTAATTGGGGCATACTGGTTTCTGGTGTTTCCAGAGGTTTATGGTCAGACCAGAGGAAGAACAATGGTGACTAGAAACACAGAAGTTAAACTAAGAGGGATCACCTATAAAGTGATAAAGTAAGCAAAACAGGCTTGAAGGAAAAAAGGTAATCTCTGATGTTAATATTTTCTTCTTCATTTCACTGTGTTTGCATTTATGCTAATGTTTTAGTTGGGAGCACATTGCACTTTTGATGGCCATTTCTAGCTTTCTCCACTTGCTAAGTTTTGTTTTACCTCATTCAGCAGATAGAGCTAAACCTAAAGGTGTACTGGAGAAGTGCACAATCAGCTCCAGGCACTTATGGGTATGGTCCATGGGGCCAGACTGGAGCCAATATGACATAAATCCCCTGAAAGACAAGAAGTGAGGGTGTCAGGTCCTCACCAGCTACAGATCTTATTTCATTGCATCACTTGCTGATGTAGATCACACATACTTCAGCTTCCAGGAGGCTTCCAGGGGGAAGCCTGGGCAAAACCAAGGTAATCCCAGATATAGTATGATAAAGAACTTGCCCAAATGCACGTATTACTGGGAAGGGATAGGTGCTGAGAGCAATCATGTCACGTGGAGCAAGAAACAATTAAATGTCAATAACATTTAAGCACTACCAACACTGTAGACAGAAGATCCCATTATCAATTCCCTAACAAGCCAGTTCTCAAAAGGTAGTTTTTAAATGAGATTTAAAAAGAAAAAAAAATTTTTTTTTTTTTTAATTGCTGGATGCAGCCAGTTAGTTTGGGATCAAAAGGCTGCTTAGGTAGCACTGGATTACAGATGCTCCTTTGGTCATTGTACCTAAAGTTCATGTAAATACTGACGTAATCAATTTTATGCAATATGTCCTCCATGTGTGACTCCCAAACCATTCTGACTGACCCAGGAATGCAGCTGAAGAATCACGTGTAATGCACTTGCCATTCAATTCCAAACACCAGGCTTAGAAACAATTACCTGTGACCGTGTAGCTGAATTGTTTATACTACTCAGACACAAAACAGTAGCCATGACCTCTCACAATGCCAACTTCAAAGTAGCAGTCTTGTCTTGTACTTTTCCCTTGGAACTTCACTCTAATTATTTACCCACCAAGCTCTTGCCCAGGATTCAACAAGATTTCCCTTCAGTCTCACCTCAGCTACTGCAAACTGTGCTATGGGCACACAGCAGGAGCCCAGACTTTGCTATGCTTGATGGACCCTCAGAGCCAGGTTTCATAGACCAAAGTCAGCCACAACTATTTGAAAAGAAAAGAGAGGAAGGCTCCAAGTGGGAGACAACACCCTGAAAGCATTAGGACACCAAATAAAATCTTATAGTTGAGTTAGTAGACTGGATACATTTACTCCATCTGAGTTCCTTTATTCCCCAATTCCTATGGGACTTCCCATGGGACAGACAGTTTTATCTGTTGTTTCTGACTGTATGTAGATATCAATGGGGATGACAACACAACTGACTACAGCAGATGTCCAACCAGACATCCTGACTGAAAATCCAAAACATTTGCCTCCAAGAAAATACTGCTTGAAAAAAGACAGTTTTCTCTCAAAACCCAGTCCCAACATTTTACATCAGTTGAAATAATAATATTGAACATACAGACAGCATGAGAAAATAATGAAGAAAACATTCGTCCACATTTGGCACCCAAATAGGGGTTTGGAAGAGCTGAAATGATAACATAAATCAAATGGCAATTTATTATGAAGTGATTTTATATATTTTGGAAGATGTCACATGATATATCTGCATTAATTAAAATAGAACATAGAGGGCATCTTGTAATATCTTGCAATATATCAAAGGATCATTTGGAATATGACTTCTATCCCCACTGTGTGAGTCCAAGGGTACTTCCAACTGCAGAGACAGTTGCTGGCTTAAGCTTTTGTTGTTTTCATCATCAGATGCAATTAATGTTGGAACAACCATTATATTAAAAAAAAACAACAACAAAAAAAACCACCAAAAAACCAAAGAAATAACTAGTAAACACTGTGAGCACTATCCTAAGAAGTATTTTGATTTATTTTTTGTGCTCACAGGGCCATTACTACTACAATCTGGATTTTAGTTTTGCAGCCGAGGTCAAATCCTAGGAAGAAATGCTACTTATGGGACCCTGAATACAGTATCACCTTCTTTTGTTTCAAGTGGAAATTTGGAACAGAGTTGGTAGAGGCTGCAAGTACCTTCTAACTTCCAGTACTGTTCACATTTTAACATTCAGGAGGAAGGAGTGCCCTAACAAAATAATGAACTGAGATGAAAGAATATGGCATTCTTAAAATAAATTCCTAAGAGGAGTCTATTTATGTACTTTCTTGTTTCTAACCCCCTTAGGATTGAAATCCTCCAGTTCTCCATCTTCAGCAAAAGGGAAGGGGCAGAGAAAGATGGGTGAATAAAACAGTAAAATGTTAAACACAGAAAAAGAATTTAACCAGTTATGCTGTGTGGATGAAACTGAAGCAGCCCTGCTTATCTGTGACAACATAAAGGAGCATAGAATCCTAGAATGATCAGGGCTGGAAGGGAGCTTAAAGCTCCTCCAGTCCCAGTCCCCTGCCATGGCAGGGACACCTCCCACCAGAGCAGGTTGCTCAGAGCCCCATCCAGCCTGGCCTGAGAAACTGCCA
>JAOEGS010024197.1:47191-58559 GCA_025447755.1 Corythornis vintsioides
CCAAGAGCTCTGCATCCCTGCACTGCCTGCTGTCCCCTCCTTGCCACCAAGAGCTCTGCATCCCTGCACTGCCCGCTGTAGCACAGCACACTCCCCTTGCTGAAGTCCAGCAGAGCCCCGTGTGGGTGGCTGTGAGGAGAGGGGCTCTTCTGGGCAAGCCCTTTAGTCAGAGAGCCTCACAGGTCGTTTCTCCCGAGGCAACATACCAGGGAAGGGCAGGCAGGGGCCAACAGCATGCCCAGTGTGCCCAGACACCAGCCCCAGCATTGAACCTGGGCAGCCCTTCCCACAGCCCTGCTGCTTTGGGGTGGCAGCCACCACGCAGTCATACGCTGGCTTCCCAAAGCATTGCTCACTACACAAAGATTTTGTAAGATTCCTCATTGCAACGAATTTCCCATCAGAAAAACCTATCTAGAAATGTGCTATAGTAGGGTTTGGCAGGATAGGTTCTGGTTTGAAAGGATAGTGATGTGCCACCTCATTGGCAGACACGACATTAGAGCTAGAACTACAAAGAGAATCAAATATGTATCAACCTCCATCCAAAGTTCACCTTGGCTCTGCAGCCCAGGGGGGGAGCACAGGTTGTAGATGTCTTACTGCATGAAGAACTTCTGCCTTTAGGTGGGCTCAGGAATAGCTCAGCCACGTGCTCACAGCTGCTGTCCACTGGGGCTGACAGTCCCCACAGAGCTCACACCCAGTGCCCACACACTGGGCTGCCCTGGGGAAACTGGGCAGGGCTCTGCACCATTGCCTGAGGACATTTACCTTCTACTATGGCTTCTGGGTTTCTCTGCAGGGGGTTTCTGGTTGAGAGACAGTGTGCTGTGGAGCTGGATTAGCAGAAGAGCTGCCTCTCCTCCAACACCCTGAGTATGGCTCGGGCACCATGCAAACACCCTCTGGGTCAGTTAACTTGGCCAAGCTGCATTGGACCAGCATCTCTGACCCTGAAACACAAATTCCTTCCCTATTTACTGTCTCTGCTACTGGCTCAGTGCTATAAGCTGTTACCTGCTTTGTCAAGGGTTCCCTCAGGGAGTTTGGCAGGTTTTTATTGTTGGTTTGGTTTTTTTTCTTTTTAATTTGGGTGGGGTAAGCAGGGTTGCTTTCTTATTCTGGTGGAAATGTGTTTAGGCTGCACAGTATATATTACTGGATGCCAAACTAGTACCTCAAAATATGTTGACTGTGCACATTTATATAAATCTAAAAATAAATAAATATACTCACAAGCCTCCTCAATCAAAATATGCCACAGACAACTAAAAGATCTTGAATCAAATATTAATGTTGGAGATTTCTCCAGCCATTTTATAATGCTTCCGAATGTGTCTTTATTACTCAATGTGTAATGTACTACCTTATTTTAGTCCTGAGCTACTGGGAGTATAATTTTTTCCATGGCCTCAAGCTGGCTTAATAAAACTGGTCCTCCTTTGAGTACCCAGGAGCAAATGCTGGCCATGGAGATGTGCTAGTCAGCATCTGCAGGCTGTGGCAGGCATGGCCAGGACAGTGCTCACTGAGCCAGGAGTTGTTACTCATCAAAGGACTGTTACTCTGGCACAGGCACACTGTTGCACACCTTATCCTGAGACAGGTGAGAGGACTGTGGATGCTGCCAATGCATCTAAAATCCATCCTCAGTTTATGTTGGTACATATCATATCTCAGTTTTTTTGCCTCAGTTTTTTTTCTGTTCTTTTTACCTTGTGCAGTTTCCCCACTAGTAAATGTCTCAAGTAGTTCTTTGCTATGTGGTGTCCTTTTCCCTACACTGATATAAAACTTTGCTTCTCACAGAAAGGTCTCAGATTCATGTTTTCTAAATAAAAGAGGATGTGATATTATACTTAGCAGTGGCAATCAGAAGAGAAAAATGAGTTTTAAAAGAATGCCTTGAAATTCCCTTGCAAATATGAGATTTGCAGCATCACTACTGGAACAAAACAAAGTCACAGGGCTTTCTAAATTTAATGAGGTTCAAATGTCCAAGGGCACCAGCTTTCAGGGGAAGAAGCAATGTCAGAGCACACAGAGAAAAGGATAACGTTTCGTAAGCCAAGGAAAGAAAATATCTTGAAAGAGGTTTACCCCTTGAAGTGAATCAGGTGAAGTTACTGGTAAAGAGTGAAAGGCAGGCAGCTGTGAATGTTCAAAGGGTATTAGATTTTTCCACAGATCATGACTTTTAAGTTCAATCACTGCAATATTATTTATGACAGTTATAGGCCTATATAGCAATATCTCAAGAAGGAGAGTGATTCATCAATTCCAAGCCTGCTTCTTTCAGAGACTGAGCTGCAATGCAGCACATCACAAGGCACATAGTCGGTAGGAAGAAAGAGATCTTCAAAACAAGGAATGATGCAAAGTATATTTGATCAGTTTAAAGATTCTTATTGCCTCCAGTTAGCTTTGGAGAAAGGCAGCTATTGAAAACAATTTCACTTACCAGAAATTCCCTTTGCTGAAGATAGCATTCTCTGGTGGATTACTAAGACTGAAAGAATAAATACACCCTGGTGTATTTCAGTGTGTTCTCTGCAAATCTCCCCACCAGCTCAGCCCCTGGGGTCAGCAGAGACACATTTCCTTACCTCCCTCTGGCCATCAGGCAGGCTGAATATAAAGCTTCCTCAAAACTAACTGACATCACTTCATATCAAGTATTTGCAGCTACACCAGCTGCTTTCAGTGCTAGTACACAGACATCACCCTGGGCTAGTGCCTCTCTGCTATGCTATAGCTGGGCAATACTACTTCATTTAGCAAACATCCAGGGTCTCTGCTCTGTGCCTGCCTGTGCCTTTCCCACCTGTGGCAAGACAGAAGTGGGGCTCTTTGTATGCTCCTCGTGAATCCCAGTGTGATTTGTCATGAAGCTTTAGCTTGGGTGAGGCTGAGAGTCATTCAGTGCATTACCCACTCATCAGCTAGGATTGCTGAAATGCAAGATGCTGTGGGAAGTCACATGGTGTCCTCTGAGAAAGATACTTCAAACACAGCACATAGTTATTCTTTGGCAAGTCCAGATCTACAACTTTATGGTAAAAGTAAGTCTGCAGTCACCATTGTCCTCAGGCTCTACTGTTTCTTCTCCAAATATCTACACTTGCTCTCTGTGATATATACTTTACACTGTGAAGCACATGAGGGTGCACCTTGTTTTAGGTGCACCTATCTACACCTATCTTCTGCTAGATAGCAGCAGATGATCAGTCCTCTGCAGGCTGTTTGTCAGTGAATGAGATGCAGTGATGTGTTTGCAGGAGATATTGCAATACATTTTGTTTTATTTATGCATATTCATCTAAATTCCAGAACAGAAGTGTGACAATTGTACCTGGGGCAGTTACCACTCGAAGAAAACTCAGCCCGGTGGCTCTCGCTGTTCCAACAATAAATGATGGTCAAGACACCAGCCCAGAGAAGAGAACATGTTCTCTTGCACTTGCACAACCCTTTTTACCTACATCAATGGCTTTTTACCAAGAGCTAAAGACTGAACTGAAAAATACTGTGTATCTTCCCCGAACTGACCATTTGCTCACACACAAAGAAAAAACACTTGCAATAGTGACACCGTTTGACTCACCCCCCCACACCTCTTATTCCAAATGTACTACATTTCACTGAAAACTCCCAAGCTATGCTGAATGATTGAGGGAGAACTATATAATGGAACATTTAAGTATAAAGATTTTATCCTTATCCTTTGCTTTTGTCTTCAAACCTTCAGCAAACGGCTTGATCACTCTACTGTCACATTCAAGATGTACCAGAGACCACATGGTTCACCTGGAAAAGAAATTTGCAGCTAGACACAAATGTAAAATTAAAAAGGAATTACAATGCATCATCTAAATCCTTTTTCTGTAGTCCACCTTCCCTGAGATAAGGACTCCATGTTCTCTGGAAGGGATTTTGCAGACTTGATGGTTAGTAGATAGAAAGTTATTCTGGTTTAAAAAACCAAGATACAGCTTCTAAGGTTTCTTGTAAAGTTTCTTTGCAGATATATCCTCAGAGTGACCTCACTATTGCATTAAATAAGATGAAAAAAACCCTAGATAATCAGGATGATACTGATAGTCAATAATATTAGACATTGATCCCCACTTTCTCAAGGTATTTGTTGGGAAGTACAGGGATTACCATCCTATACTAATGTCCTGGCTCTGTAAATTATCAGTGCCCATTATTCAGTCATCTCACCACTGGGGTGGAAATCACTACTTTTATTTGTTGGTAACTACACTGTGAGTCCTATAGGCCATGCACTGTGAAAAGTTCTATTGGGAAATTCTGTAAGTTTAGGTGGTGAAAAAGAAACACATCTTTCTGATTCAAAGGTGGAAGGGGAATAGTTTATAACTTTTATTTAGATAGTTCCACAAAACGTATCTAACTAAAGAGGGGGCAAGCAAACTGTCAGATGGGATAATAGAAACCACATTTCCAAACTCTGACCACTGTTTTTACTGGTGTTTGGTTGAACTCTCACTCATTATTCATCCTGTTATGAGCTGGTTAAATAGAAGATTATAATATGGTTGTGGGAAAGCAGAAAATAAAGTAATGAAGTGCATCTTAGCAGAATGGAAAAGGAAAGAAGAAGAAGGTGCAAAACAATCTCTTTCTTAATCACACAAACCTTTTTTTTTTTTTTGTAATTCCTTATTCCTTTGTTCTTGCCTCAACCCCAGATCCTACCAGGAATTTCAGGAATATTAAGACCAACAAATGCATCATGCAGTCCATACTTAAGTCTCTAAGCAAAATGCTGCATCCTCAGCACACTCCAGCTGCAGAAATCCCTTCTCATGTGCTGGGGGACTGCTTAGCTAACAGAACCTGCATGGCCATCTGATAAAGCTGTACCTGGAGATGGGCTTCTTGCTGAAGAATAATGGAGAGCTCACTCTGAATCCCTTTTGCCAAGAAGGGACGAGCCAGGGTCATTAATGATAATTAATCATTAATTACACCTGGCATGATACACTGGAGTTACTGCAGCAACTAGTCCATTCTGGATGAAATCTCTTCCCTTTAGTTAAACTGTGTCCCACTGCTCCCCATTCCCATGTGAAAGACATGTCCCTTGCATGTGATCTCGAGCCACTCAGTGAAGTTGTGGAATCAACAATCTTTTTGATGATTGAATTTTCACTTAATTTAATTTCATTGGAAATCACAGATGGTGTCACCCAGCGGCTAGAGGCCAAAAAGGGGCACTTTACAAACTGAATAAAAAATTTATTAGGTTATAATAAGCACCAAAAGCATATGGAGCTAAGAACTTTACTGCAAACAGCATGTTTACTCTACACTCACAGTGATATTAAAATTGAATTTATTTTATTTTAAGCTTTAATCATGCTCTTGGTAAAGCAAATGACTGTAATATGATGCAAAAAAAAGAATATTTCTTATGAGTGAGACTGGAAATGGATATAAGGAGCATAATAATGCTAAAATATAGACAATTGAGAATGGCTCATATGTAAAGAAGTTTCTTTTTTTTTTTTTTTTTTCCCCAGGAGTGAGGAATAATGAAAATAACAAAATATTCTTGCCCAGTGCAGGCCACTGAACTTTCTTCCCCAAACAAGCACACAGTGTGGTCAGTGTCAGGGATTGCTTTCAGGACAGACTACCACAGCACGTGAACCAGCCTTCCCTCTCTCTGTGCAAGTGAGCACAAAACCTCTGCCACGCTGCATGGTGTGGGCAAAACTCTGCCACAGTGCATGGTGTGGGAAGCATTCCCCAAATCAAAACAGTGCCCCAGGCTCATGCAGAGTACAGAACATTTTGTCAGCTTGCAGCCCTCATAATGTGCAACTCTTCCATGCTTTTAGTATCAAGCTACCACTCCTCCTCAAAATGACATAATAGTTACTCAAGGTGTGTGTGCCACTGTGTGCTAATAGCTGTTGATATTAGCTGGGGGACAGCATGGCTGTGAGGGAAACCTTGAAAGGCTAGAAAATGATGCTTTTTCTTCTGTGTAAACTGGGAAACGAACCTCTGCCATTTTTGGAAATGATGAAAAACTTTTTATGATCAAATGGAACACTGTTGTCTCTCCTCTGGCTTTCTACATGATCATTTTTTGGAGAAAGGAATAATAAATGTCCAGGTAATCCCTGCTCACAGATGTGTTATTTATTCAGCCAGTTACCAGCCATTTCCTGTAATCAGTATAAACTGATCAATCTGCCATAATGAGAATGGAGTCAGCAGCTTCCTGGCCAGGGATGAATCTGTGTCTCCTCTAATCTGCAGACATAACATATTGGAAGAGAAGATCACTAAATTCCCACGTGCTAAGCTGTGACAACACGGGAGCTCTCCCCTCTGCAGGTAGATGGCTAAAGTAAGATTTATGGACAATAGATCTCAGGTCACTTGTATCATTACAGATAAAAGCAAAAGACTGTTTTCAAATCTATGTTTGAAGTGTTTATTAATGAATTCTGATGCTAAAAAAAAAAGTATTTTTAAGTTCTCACTGTAATATACCTGCCACAACTATCAGATGATGTTTAAAAGGAGATCCACAAACTTCTTAAGAACAATGATTTTTGACCATTTGTAGTAAAACACTTTTATTCTGCATGGATGGGGGTAAACTACTGAGCAAATGAGATTTAGTGGGAAAGAAGGAATCAAATAGTGTTTTATTCCTATGGAAGAGCAAATAAAGCAACAAAAAATCCTGCTCCTTTATTCAAGGAGGCTCCTGTGGTGGTACCTTAGATGGTGGGCACAGAAAACATGCTCTTTTTATGACTGGTATGTGGCTCTAATCAGAATAAGAAGCATCTGAATGTGCTGAAAAGACCACAAAAATATTTTGAAAAGTGCCTGTTTTAGATTTCTAATGTGGATACACAGAAAAAAAAGACCACCAAATATCCAGAAGTTGTTTTGGGCTGCTGCATCAACATCTCTGGTTTTGTTTATGAAATAAGGGTGGATTTCTATAATAATAATATAATAAGGGTGTAAGTAATTTCTATACATCACTGTTGTTTTTACATCACTGTTCTTTAGCTGCTAAGATCTCACTCTTTACAAAGTTGTTTCCTGTCTGTTACCAAGAGAGACCTTGCTGCAAAATCTCAATTCAGTGACTCATCTCCCACCTTCAGCCAAGTAAGATGTGAATTTGATTGTATTCTGGTTCAAGGCTCTGCTGCCATAAAAACATCTGCAGGCATTTCTACTTCACACTGTGACTAGTCCTGCTGAAGTCAATGGTCTTTGGTGGGTAAGTTCTATGATGTGTTTGTACGTGTTTGTCAGAAGAAAGTTTTGGGAAAGTAAATAGCAGCAGTGAGTGAGTCACATTCAATGCCACCAGTTTCCTCTTCACTCAGACTTTAAAATAAACAAGAAAATTAAATGCCACTACCATCAGGATAATGTGGTGTTAATACAATTGCACAATCACCAAGTGTGAGAACTGCAGAGCTGTGAGAATCTCCATCACTGTGGCCATCCCACGTGTGCTCTGCTCCTTTGTTTTTGGCTAAGGAGGGGTACAATGAATTCTGCAGCCTGTGCCCTGTAAAAAAAAAGGAGAACAAAACATTCAATTTGGCAGAATCAACTTTTGCATTAAAACCTTACCTTTGGTATTAGCTTTATCCTTTTGTTACAGCAGTACAGACATAAGACAGTAACAACAGAGTTAATTGTGAGTTTTCTGTGTGCTTAATGTAATCTTTAAGCTTTTTCTTATCTGCTAATTGCAAGTTTCATCTCCCTGGTTCGGTGAATGTATAGTGATTTATTTACCCCTTAAAGAAAAAGCAGGACAACTCAATGCTGCAAGACAGAAAAAGCATTGTTTACCACAATGTACATTAGAATTGTGTCAGAAATTATTTTACTGAATGTTTACTGAAAAACAGAGAGCACTCAGTATGACAAATCCTGTGTGGGATGCAGTGCTCCCAACCCAGAATTGCTGAATGTATGTTGCTGAACCTGTGAAGGCCTAGGTTGTTTCTGGGTCTCTGTGAACAAGCATCTGATTCTGCAGATCAGATACAAGTCTTCCTCATGTCTATTGCCATCTATAGCTGTTACACACTCAAGTAAGAGCAAAATCCTGTAACAGAGTGCTTTCAAAACCAGATCCTGAACGCCGTGCTTTGCGACCAGTACAGAGAGGAACAGCCTTTTATTACACGAACTGCTGCCAGAGAATATTCCCTGCTTAGTGAGAATGAAGGTACCTGAAAACTGAGAGCTATCAAGAGCTGGAGAATTGCTGCCAGTGCCACCCAGGAGGTACTGATGGCTGATGGTGCTTTACCCTCCTGCCGTGAGCAGCAGAGCAGGGCCTCTGCCTCTCGTCGCCATCGCCTCCTTCCAGCCGCCCTCAGCTGTGGCTTCACCTTGCTAAATAGCAGCTGGCCCCTGAGGAGCAGCCACTGCCTCCCAGGCTTTGTGCTGTTAGCTGACTGCCACGGGTGTTGCTGTGCACAGTGGTTAAGAGGTTGGAAAGTGCTGTGAGAATGCAAAGGATTGTGAATATTGAAATTGCGAGTCTAATAATTTGTAACCCGCGTCCTCGTCGGTGTCGTGCAAAAAAGCCCCGGCAGCAAATGTTAGAAGTCATGACATTAAATGTCCTTTAGAGAAATGCACTCATTTTTTTTTATACAAATAAGACTCCCCACTGAAAAGTCACTGGTAAAAACTTCAGCATGTCCAAAAGGGGCAGGATTTGCCTGTTAGCTCTTGAGAAAAAGTTCATTTCAGCAGTGCTACCCTCGATGCCATTTCACGTGATAAATCATACAACTCAAATATGTTTCACTTGTTTTACTGAATTAGTGACAGGGCTTACAGCAGTTGAGAGTGTAAATACAATTAGATTTTAAAATTATTCAAGAATATTTTTCAAGTTCCCCCGGGGTTTCCTTGTTAACTCCAATGGGTTTGGCTTTCTCCCAGGGCTCAGCTGCTGCTGGGAAATCTTTGGTGAGAAGGAAGGTAGTGTGACACCTAGTCCTACATCAGAATTTATAGACAGATCTAAATTGTAATACCATTGTAAACATTTAGTAACATGCTTTTAAGATAATGGAAAGTGTATTCAAGTTCATGTTTTAAATCTCAAAAACATCTACACTTATAAGTTCACCTTAGCTCACTACAAATATTCTTTGTCTTTACACCAACAACCTGGTTCCATTCTGCACTCCTGCTCTGTGTTTCTTCCTCATGCTTGGGTTCCCTGTTGTATCAACACTTTCTGATGTATCTGGAGATAGAAGCCATAGATAGATAGAAGGTCTAATCCTGGGTCATAGATAGAAGGTCTAATCCTAGGTTTCTTGAGACTACGTTAGACTAAAGTTAGAAGCATACAGGAAGGTAAAATAGGACTTCCCACCTCTAACCAGTACATCTCCTCACCCTGCTGGGATGAGCGTCCAGAATGAAGCAGTCAATGTTGCAACACAACTGGCTTCACTGGTGTGTGGAAAAAGACAAACTGGGAACTTCTGAAAAAAACACAGACTCCTGCAGAGACCCAGTGCCTTCCTCACCCACTCCAGACATCTGCACAGAAGCCTGTTGTGAGAAGTGGTGTCATCTCCCCACTTCTCCCACCATACTATTCATATTCCACAGCATTTCACTGTGTTAGGCAATGCATAAAGAAAATATGATCCATTAATTAGCACTGCACACATTTTTCATACAGGTTTGGGCTTTTTTTTTTCTTTTTTTTTTTTTTTTGCTAATGATGTTTGGAGACATTTCCCCCCAGAGAAACACTCTTTCCTAGTAATTAATAAACTCAGCACTTGTGAGTTCCAGATGGCAAATTGCCATGTTATCTCTGAACAGATGCATGAAGAGTCCAATTCTATAGATAAACCAGAGAAAAAGGAAAACAGAAAATCAAAAGGAAACATGGCTATCAAGTTTTGAACTTCTGAAAAAAAAGAGAAGCCTTTGCAGGACTTTCAACTTAGAGTATTTGACCTAGAGTTTTTGTATCTACTGGGAGTTTAGGATCAAGCTCTCAATCTATATGAGCTGGTCCTATTAATCAGGGCATTTAATTTGTTGGTGGTCATGCCTGCTGGATACACCATCACTCCGGCATGGCCAGCTGAGCTCCAAGTTAGAACCTGACAATACAAAGTGCTGGTGACTCCACTAGTGCCAAACAACACCAGTTGTCCTCAGCTGTACAAAGAACAGGAGTGATTCTGCAATGACCAGAAACAACAAAAAAACCCCTTTAGAATTAGTGGAGAAAAACAAATCATCTTTCCCAACCAAGTACAAGAGCTGGTTTTGATGGAGCTCTCCTCATATTTTTGCCCTCTACAAAATTTCCATCATTTATTCAAAATCTTCATCTAAATAAAGATGTAAGGGAGCACTTTCTGTTCTTTTAAATCTGTAATTCAGAGGGATTCCAGTTTTGGCCCATGTCTAAGGAAAAGAGAAAATATACAGTCCTTAACCATATTCCATAAAGAAGGATCTGTGTAAGAATAATTTGTTCACAAGCTATTGATAGAGGGAACAATTTCTGCTCTGTTTGAGCAGCACCTGTCAGTAGAGAGTCGTGATCCAGGACTGAGGTCTCCAGATAGCATGGATGAGCACTGTCTGGCTTCCCACAGCAGCACAGCAGCTTTGCAGTAGATAAAGAGAATAGGAAAAAGGCTTCTCAGAGGCTAACTGCTAGAGAATTGTTTTTGAGTAGCTATTGATGAGCAGTCCAGATATCAGCTGACAAATATTTACTGCAGAAGTTCCAAGAGTTAAAAGCTCATTCCTTTTTAAGTAGCTGGACATGATATTTCTTCTGATTTTTTCCTCATATGTTCTCTCTTCACCTCCATATGAGATGTCATGGGAATTTTACCAACGTTAACCTCTTGTCTTCCCACAGCTCTAACCCAGGTAGAAGTTGACCTTTGCTAAGTGTCTGAGCTGCCTTTAATGAGGCATGATGTGTGTTGTATATAGATCTTCCTGAAAATCCATGAGAAAAGGCTGGTGCCCAGTAACAAAGGGTCCAATTTAGTTTCTGCCCTTTCAGGTGGTCCTGTTGCTTCCTTTCTTTTACCTGAACAAATAAACACAATGTAATATGGATGAAGGTATGAGACAGGGAAGGAGGCTCTGTGGATGGTTTCTCCATGTGGCTCTCCAGCAGACCTTGTTTACTGAGTAGCTGATTTTCCTGAGATTTTCCTGCAGTTGTCTTTGCTATAGATATCATCATAGAATCATAGATATTAGGGGTTGGAAGGGCCCTAGAAGATCATCTAGTCCAACCCCCCTGCCAGAGCAGGATCACCTAGAC
>JAOEGS010024197.1:60576-79710 GCA_025447755.1 Corythornis vintsioides
GTTCCTGGGTGACTTGGTCTAGGGGATCCTGCTCAGGCAGGGGGGTTGGACTAGATGATCTTCTAGGTCCCTTCCAATCCCTGACATTCTGTGATTCTGTGAAACACCATATCAAGAGAAACATCTCATTAATGCTTTCTTGAGAAAGTTGTCATCTATGGTTACCCCTCATTCTAACAAAGGTTTTGCTGAATTTAACATGTATGTTGTGTGAAAAGCAGAGATGCTACAAAACTATGGCATGGAAAGTGATAATAAAAGGCAGTTTATAATTATTTTCAATTTCTTGAAGAAATCTTAGGATCTGTCATCATCACCAAGTAGTACAGCATAACAGATGTGAATCTTAAAAATAAAACCAGTTGGTACAGATGATGCTCATGCTACAGAGATATGTGATCAGTTAATTTTCTATAAGCTCTAGTCTGATCCCATGGTTTACATACATTAGGTGCATGCCTCACCTTTTGGTGAGCTGAAGTTATTTCTTCAGAGATCACAAACAAAAGGAAAAATGAAACTGATTGGGTATTCCACCATAGCTCTGAACATCAGTCTTGAAGAAGATAATAAATTCCACTGAAGACAGGTAAACTACTGTTATTAGACTTCAGTGTTAACACCCGCTGATGAAATTAATTTTAGACCTTCTGGGCAAAAAGAATCCTTTGTTTATCAATCTAAATAGAGTACCAAGAAGAACACACATGGCCATTTGATTTTACCTCATCACAGAATGGTTAGTTTTGGAAGAGACCTTTAAAGCTCCCCTAGTCCAACCCCCCTGCAGAGAGCAGAGACATCTGAACCAGAACAGGTTGCTCAGAGCCCTGTCCAACCTGACCTTGAATGTTTCCAGGCACAGGGCACCTACCACCTCTCTGGGCAACCTGTTCCAATGTTTCATCACTGTCTGTCAAAAATTCCTTCCTCATACTGTCTACATCTACTCTCTTTCTGTTTTAAACCATCAGCCCTCTCCAGCTGCAACAGGGTCTGCTGAAAAGGCTTCCCCATCTTTCTTACAGGCTCCCTCCCTGAAGAGGACTGACAGCATCATGCATCTGTTCAGGCTGGAAGGTCATCAGTGAGCAGTCAGATGTAGTAATTATTTTGTTAAATGGAAGCTTAAATTTCAAGTAAATTAAACTGTGTCCATGCAAATCACACTACTGTTAAACAACAAATCCTGAATTACAGTACATAACAACAGTCATTAATGCCTGGGAGTTCTGATCACCGTGTTAACTGTGTGATGGAAAAAATCCAAACCACTGCAGCTAAAGTAGAGGAAAGTGCACCTCTAAACCCTGTTGTGATCTCAGCTGCCCAGAGTACAGTGGCAATCTGCAGGATTTTTGTCTTTATTTATCAGACTGCATAATCTAATTATCTCTCATTAGTCCAAAGCTGATTATTTAATTTATCTTTGTATATGTGACAACAAAAGGCTGTCTTTAATTAAGAAGATCAGCAATTAGCTGTTGTTTTATAGGCAGTTTTAAACATCCCTGTACAAATAGCATGCAGCATGATTGCAATCAGATGCTCAGGGAAGAACTGTAGATGAGGACATTTTGATTTACTGCCCCATTTAAAGCTGCACTGGCAAGCCTAACTCAAAAAGCAAAGCCTTATGAGATATAGCACAAGCTGCCAAGCTCCCTCGATGGAAAGAAGCAGAACTGAGGCAAGAATTGTCAGTGAAATTTAGTTAGATCTGCATAAGAATCTTCTGTGGGTTGATGCTGAAAAATAAGGGAACACTGTTTACATCCAACAGGATTGCTGTGGTGTTTATAGTGAAGAAGATTCACATTCAAACTCCTCAGTGAAACATCAGAGGGGAGGATTGACTGTACAGAGGTCTGTCCAGCTAGAGCAATCAGGCATGTCTGTGGTTAATTAAAATGAGAGAAATCTTTTCTATTTGTGATGATGTTGTTGACAGCAGTGGATACTGCAAGAAATATGAGAACAACTTCTTTTGGCTTGTGAATTATCCAGAAAATCAAAGCAGCAAAAGCACTAGAGTCTGGGTATCCTTCCAAGAATCTTTGGATTAATTCCCTCTCCCAGTGATTCCTTCATCTCCCCTTAAAAAGATCTCTCTCACTTTGGGGCTAGTTCCTGGAGGAGGCATCATCACTACTCCCTACTTTCCAGTCCTACACTACAGATATCATAGCTGAGCCATAATGTCAAATCACCTTTTCTCTTAACCCTTCCAAATTTCTGCATCATTTTCATCAGGAGAAAAGAAAAATAAAATCCATATATCTATATATCTTGCATTCAGGCATATGTATATGTCAGTATGGCTTAGGGTCTTGAGAGGAAAAAAAAATAGAAGAAGAGAGAAAAGCAGTAAATAACCAAAACAAACAAACAAACAAAACCAAAATCCTTACAGTAATTTAAGTACTCACAGTAAGTTTTAATTTTAAGAATAAGTGCTGAGATAAGCACAAAGAAATTAAATTGGATGTCTCTAGTATCAGAGAGAAAGAACAACAGATTAGAATGCAAATCTACACACAAACTCATATTTGTAAGCAAGGGTATTGTCCATTACTTGAGAGTAGCTCAATTTACATAATCAATTTGCAAGAGAAAACTGCTGGTGCATTTAATATACTGAACTTCCCCCACTGGACTGTGCTTGTGACCTGCTATGCTTCAAATATGGAGAAATGGGATTGAACAAGCCAGAACAAAACAGACACTCCTTTCTTT
Organism: Corythornis vintsioides; assembly: GCA_025447755.1. Taxonomy (NCBI): domain Eukaryota; kingdom Metazoa; phylum Chordata; class Aves; order Coraciiformes; family Alcedinidae; genus Corythornis; species Corythornis vintsioides. The sequence goes on from JAOEGS010024197.1 coordinate 63,313, forward strand.
ACTTCATTTTGCACGTGCAATTTCTTATTTTTCAAAAATCACCCCAAAAATCATTCTTGTGTTGACATAATTTTCAAAATACATTTGTTTAGTTTTATGTAACGTAACTATTAAATGCTTTTTGCCCTCGTTGTTGGGTGGTGGCATGATGAGCTGTGATATTCCATCTAAATATATGAGGAGCTCTCAAACCTACCAGGAGGTGCTGGAAACTTTGGAAGGAATGAGAAGGTCCTTCCATGCCCTTTAGGGCTCTTTCTGCAGAGATATCTCTGCACATGACCCCTTTGCAAAGTGCAGTGTGAGAAGGCTCCTCACCTGCTTGTAATTTCCACTTAAGCCCAGTATAAAAGGCTAAGGGCAAAGCCTGGAGGTTTTACCTGACCAGCCTGAAACCATCTGTGAAATGCCCTGAAGTGACTCATGAAAAGCACATTAAACCCTCAAATGTTTGACATGAATTTTAAGGGCAGAGTCTCCACACCAAAATCTACGAACCCAGGAAAACTCTATGGTGTCTTATCATGCAGAGGGAATTAATACTGGTTGGAATGAATCAGACTGTAGTGGTCTTCAGCTAAACATGCAGAACAGGTAAGCTGGGTCCAGACAGCTCCTGGAGTTCTGCTGTGTGCCCCTGTTGACTGTGAATGTCAATGGGGGACTTGGAATGCCCCTTACTGTACAAGGCTTTCATTTAGAAGAAACAAACCACACCCAGAAGCACTGATCTCAGCACTAATAATGGGGACAGAAAAGGAGAACAAGAGACTGGCAAAACCAGCCTGAGAAGTATTTACTGAGTAGCTACCAAATGAACAGCCTAGAAAATAAGTAAAGACCTTACACGGGATAATTTTTGTCTTTCAAGTTCTAACCAAACCATGTCCATAAAGACAGTGGAGTCAAACTTATTATTTCTAATATCAAATACAGCCTTAAAATAAGAAAAAAACCCAGACATATTCTGACAATATCTAGAAGGTACGTTGGGAGGCAGGCAATAAGATGAGGAAGTGAGTATCATAGGTGGTAAAGGGATATTCTCCATGAGAAGCAAGTGGAGCATTGGGCAGGTGGGACAGTCTGCAGCTGCAAACTTCCAGGAGTGGTGGTACTGTGTAGGACTACTGCTGTTCCTCAGAGGAACAGAGACAGCTTAATTAAAGCTAAGGTCAACACAACAGTCTTGTCTTTTTGTTTGTGACTTAACTGCCTGCCATTCCTTCCTAGACAGAGCAAAACAGAAATTACCTGAACTCTGGACTCCTGCAGAAAAAAGTGCAAGAGAACATTGTAAGTGTTGTTAGTTACCTCCTTAAACAGTGTTCTTTTTGCACCCCATTCATGCAAAAAAAAAGTCACCTTGACTAAAATATGAAGTCAATATGAACTTGAACCCATCAGCACCAATAATAGCTTTAAATTCTAGTAGAAGGAGAGACAGTAGGTTGAGCCAAGAGTCATGACAGCCAAAATCCCTGCTGTACAGCAAGAGCAACAAAGGCAACATCTACTCCTATTGAAAAACTAGAGCTGCAAAGGCTTTGAGTGACACTGGATCTAGTGGACATCTTGGAATGGAAATCAGGGACATATATCTGTTACCCATCCTTTCAATCCACTGGTTTGGGCTTCCAAACCAAGGAAGTGGAAACAAAACCAGGAGTCAATCTGGGGATCCAGGGCTATTGAGGACAGCTGCTGCCTTGCCTAGCACTGCTTCTCTGTTGGCCTGGAAGTCAGCACTGGGTCTGTACTGAGCCCCTCCACAAACCTGGGACTCCTGCACTTTTCTACAGAAGAGAGCAAACCACTGAAAACTATTTTCTGTGAAGGGCATTGGCTTTGAATAGAGATATCTGAAGGGATATGGTCTAGCTATAGATTTCTTGAGGTAAGTTATTCATAGAATGGCATCACCAGTTAACTAAGTTTTCTCAAGCCTGGCTACCCCTCGCTTTTAACTTCTGATCATTTGCTGGCTTTTATGCCTTTGATGTACTTCTGTCTCATAAATTGCAAATGAGGAACCTTTTTGAAGTATGTGGATTTCTCTTCATGTTATTCTAATCCATTGGGAATGTGAGGAAGAGACGAACTTTCACTCCCAACAGAGGTTTGTCACAGCTGGCTACAGCCACGTACTCCTTACTGTGGCATTCACATTGTCTAACTCATACAGACTCTCAGCAAGAAGTAAAAAATAAGTTCAAGTGGCTAACAGACCTAGAACACTATAATATGGTGGTGTTTTGCTTTTGTGCCTTTCTTTTTGTTTGTTTTCTCCTGAAAACACATTTGAAGTGTTAATTAAATTTGTTTAGTTCTGAGAAATGTATTTTGCAGCATATACTTTTTAGAACCTGAAAAACACCTTGAAAATACAAGAACAGTTGGAGGGTTAGGGGTTTATGTTTTTACTTTCACATGGTCACAGGCAACTCCCCTGCTTCCCATTTTGCAGAGAAAGAAACAAGACAAATCATTTGATGACCTTATCCTTCCCTTACAGCAAAATATCAGCAGAATGGGGAAAGAATCCAGAGTTTTTTCTCTCCCTTTCTCTCTTTCCTGCATCTTTTAGGTCTCAATTTTGTCATAAGTATAAATCACTTCACAGAAACCACGTGTGTAAGGACAGATGTTTTGGCCTTTCTTCTGTCACATGAGCCCATTCAAGAGCCACCCACCTGGAATGAGGGCTCACTGTGGAGCGTGGCCTGGTGCTGCCTCCTCCTCCTCTGAGAAACCTGGATCAAGCTAGCAGGGAAGTTTGAAGGATTCAATGGCTATTTGATGCTTGCCAATGGGCTTTGGCAGATGAGGCAGTTGCAGGCCACACTAACTGGCCAGGGACTCGTTTTTGTCCTCATCAGTTTGCCTAAATTTACACAGATGTTTACACTTTCGCAGATGATGCTCATTTTACCCATTTCTGCCTCCATCTTTACCTCTGCTTTTCATGTAAGCTTCATTTGCAATTTAAGGGTGTTTGAAAAGCAGCAAGTTTCCACAAAGAGCTATTTTTAGGTAGCATATGGGACTTCAAAACAGACAAGAATTACACTGTCTCCTTTGTTTCCTTTTGCTATTCCTGTCCTCCTCACTCCAAAACTGCAAACATCCATGCGTGAAAAACTCAAATCTTTTACAAATCTACTTCTTCAAAGAAAAACCTGTCAGCTTGAAACTGTAGGAAGATAAAAAAAAAAAAAAAGTTGCTGCAAAATGGAAAAGAGAAGAAAAACTTTGTCTTGTCCTTTGAAAAGCGTGTCTCACTTTGCAGTTTTGGGAGAAGCACATGATTAACAGCTCCTTCACTATTATTCAGGATTTTCTACAACTTCCCTAATGTTTGGGGTTTTATTTTCCATTCAAGTTAATCACTGTAAGTAGCAACTACTTTTTCTCATGGCTAATTTTTCAGACGGTAGCAGAGGGAAAACAGGAAGATGCAGCATACAATAAAATCTACTTCCATGAAAGCAAAGGTGAATCTTTAAAAATCTGTATTTCTTTCTTTGCAAAACAGTGATTTTTTTTTCTAGAAGATGAGCTTAATGTTGCAACTGACACTCCCTGTAATGATTTCTGTCTCTCATATCTGTAAGCTGAGCAACATGTCCTGCCCCATGACTGCTCCTGCTGCTGAAAAGCACACACCAAAACAGCTGTCTCTCCAGTTAATTAGTATTCATATGATCAAACAGCAGACATAGAGTAAAACATCTGGATAATTATGATGTGGCCCAAAGAAGGTTAAATATTGTTTCATTGATAACTGTAAATTATTGAAAATTGAAAATACAGTATTAATAACAATTAAATTGCAAAGAAAGATCTCTGATTTCTGTATTTCAAGTATCCACAGGTGTAGTAGATTTTTTTTCATAGGGCAGAGACTTTTGACAATATATCAATGAAGACAGAAAAACTTGGACAAAGAGACAGACACATCAGAGTAGGAAAACTCGAAAACTCGAGCAAATATATAAAATGCTTTCTATTGCTAAAAGTAAACCTCATTTAGTGTCATTATGGATGCATATTTAGCTGAACTGAAACTCCAGAGAGTGCCATAGTTACTGATAAAACAGACCCTGCTTACAAAGGGATCAAGCTTCTGAATCAGGGAGGCCTGGATTCTCCACTACACTGAAACCTGGAGAAGGAGGTAACAAAAAACTCATGTGCAGACCTGAACAATTTGCCCATACTTTAGGAAAATTTACCATCGATGGCTTCTTGAAAATGCTGTAAATCCTGATGAAGAACCAGAATCTCTCTCCTTTCTGGATGCTGTTTCCCACATATATCTGCCTATTGAACAAGTCAGGGATGGTCTGTTTGCATCTTTTCCAGAGCTCTGCAGGGATCATTGTACAGGAGAGCAAAGATTCCAATGCCTCCTCTCACCATGACCTATGGGAAGCTTATTCACCTGGCTGCAATAGTGCACTGCTGCCCAGAAGCTATTTTTTCCCAAGGAGAAAGGACAGAAGTGCTTTTGAGAGGGATGGGACTTGACAGCATGTTAATATGATGACCCTCAAGTAGCTGAATACATTGGCCAGGTATCATACAGATTAATTCCAGCTCTCTTCTGTGAGCTCAGACCTAGAAAAGTCACCCTTTTCTGCAGTAAGAAGGTAATTAAAGCTCCACTCCTTCAACCTTGCTGTCTCTTGAAAGCTAAGGAAACAAAGAGCAGGGAGTGGCTCTGTGACACAAACTGGTACTAAATCTGAGTTACAGCAAACCCCTACGAATTAATGTAAACTGTATCTTGCAAGTTTCATATATAATTACAGAACACGGACAGGTGGAGTGCTCTAAGAAAAGAACCAGAGAACTCTTGTATTAATCATTAGTAAGAATATGGAAAATCATCCTCTTCTCTAGACATTAAACATGTAGACAAAATTTAGGTCTTATGAGAAAACACTGTAACATCTTAAGTACACATGTACCTTCTTTCTTTTTTTTTTTTTTTTTTTCCTTTGGTAAACTCTAGGTTTATTGAATTAAAATAGTTGTAAACTAATTCCCTTGATACTGAAAACCATGTGCTATGTTTAATAGCAATCGGAACCCGGAGTTCTAAACCTCTGAACCTAAAAGTCAGACATTTCATTATGGGAAGTGCTATATAGCAGTAGAAAAAAAAAAAGATTCAACCATCTTAATTGTATGAGCTATTACCTTAACTTAGGGAGCATTTTGTATAGCCTGTCCCTGTATTGTGTCTCCCAAAAGACAGCTGCAAGCACACAGAGATGTATGTATTCACTGGAATGGTGCATTTTCAGCCATGGATTTCTTTAGAAACATATTTTATATTATTGTGAGGCACATCCTGCATAGCAACACTGTAGATTATTGATGCTATTGAATTGTGCAAGACTGAAATTCTAAATCAAGCTTTTTACATTGATCCTTAAATCATATCATTAAAAATAAAACTCAATGATTTGAATATACTGATCCTAATAATTTTACTGGCTGTGAGGCTTCACTGCAGTGTCAATGGCTAACAGCTACTGAAGAGAAAAATAAAAACCTTCCTGAAACACTATTGTGTCCAAACCATTTGAAAGCTACAGCAACCACTTACAGTAAAAATCTGTGTTCTCAATCAGGCTTGGTAAAAAACACTCTATCATGAAGAGATGCTGGGTTATTTGTTGTGGGAAGTTGCTGAATGCTTAACTATGCAGATGAAATTCTCCTCATTCTTTTATACGAGGCAGCAAAATAAATAACAGCTCACAGTTCCCAAGGTAGACTTGTTAATCAGTCCAATATTGTTCTAATTCTCCTTGTAGCTAACTGAATTGGAGCATGTAACTGGATAAAATGTGTCTTTAGATACCATGTACTTATTCCGATTACTATTTGGTTGATTGATGACTTTCTGATTTTTTGAAACAATGCCAGCACTGTGGCCTCTTGGTAGCTGAACACATGACTGCAGTTTGTTGTGCTTTGGGGGGACTGCAATGCAAGGTCTGTCTCAGTCGTTTTTAAAATCAATACCTGCTCTCTGAGTACGGGATAATTTAGAGAACATAATTCAGAATTCTACCTTTCAGCATGTATCCTCCATCAAAGGGGGATTTTTTGTCCAGAGTCAGCACAAAGGCTACATGACCCAAGAATGAACAGATAAGGTTAAAAAAGAAAGTACTTTTTTTTTTTTTTTTCCAACCCAAAGCATCACTAGCCACATGTGTAGATGTGTCTTTTATGTATGTGCACATATAGCATATGTGTACCTCTGTGAATACCAACTGGGCCTGGATGCTTTGAATAGCTCATTTTTGCCTACTCTCATGGTTTTTTTTCCTCCCTGTTTTGACCATTTGTGTATTATCTCTCTGTTTTTGAAGCAAGGTCTTACTTTATAGCAAAGAGTAAATTGTCTGAAAATGGGGCACGAAAAGGCTGGTGTCCAGCCTTCCTAATGCTGGAGCTCTGAAAAAGCAGAATAATTTCCCACAGAGGCATCCATAGTGTTCCACTCAGAGATTTGAACCAAACCTGCTGAAGTCAGAGCAGTTCTGCACATGTAAATGGAGAGTAACAGAGATCCTAATACCACACTTTGTTCTTTGAGTATTGACTGAACTCCAGGGTTATGCATTTTAACCTTTTTTGGATTAATCTTTAAACATTGTGGTTCTACATTGGAACAGCAATGGGTCCTTGTGGCCAGGAGGGCCAGTGGTCTCCTGGGGGGCATTAGGAGGAGTGTGGGCAGCAGGTCAAGGGAGGTTCTGCTCCCTCTCTGCTCTGCATTGGTGAGACCACATCTGGAATGTTGTGTTCTGCTCTGGTCCTCCCTAGTTCACAGGGAAATACTAGAGAATGTACAGCAGAGAGCTACAAGGATGATGAGGAGACTGGAACATCTCTCTGATGAGGAAAGGCTGAGAGATGTGGGGCTGTTTAGCCTGGAGAAAACTGAGAGTGGATCTTATTAAAGTTTACAAACATCTGTCAGGTAGAAGGGGCCAGGCTTTCTTCAGTGGTGCCCTGGGATAGGATGAGAGGTGATGGCAGTAGGTGAAACACGGGAAGTTCCACCTCAACATGAGGAGAAACTTCTTCCCTGTGAGGGTGACAGATGTCCACAGAGAACCCACCTGAGTCTGTTCCTCAGTGGGCTGCCCTGGGCGACCCTGTGCTGGATCTCCAGAAGTCCCTTCCAACCCCTACCATTCTATGATTCTCTGATTATGGTAGCATTTAATCTTCCATATCCCTTGCATTAATGAAAAACTTTGTTTCTCCAGCTTTTTTGGGGGCCTTAATAGGCTTCTGAATCCTCTCCCTGCCATTGAAATATATTTTGCATTTTCTCTTCCTACTTTCACAGAATCACAGAACATTAGGGGTTGGAAGGTACTGTGAAAGATCATCCTGGCAGAGCAGGGTCATCTAGAAGTTTTTCTCATATTTATGTGGAACCTCCCATGTTCCAGCTGCACCCACTGCCCCTTGTCCTGTCACTAGATGTCCTTGAGCAGAGCCTGGCTCCATCCTCCTGACACTCACCCTTTCCATCTTTACCACCAGTCATGAGCTCCCCCCTCAGTCTCCTCCAAGCTAAAGAGCCCCAGCTCCCTCAGCCTCTCCTCAGCAGGGAGATTTTTTTTTTTAAATCTAATTAATTTTCTATCTTCAAGATGCAAGTATAAATTATATGCATGACAGAGAAGGAGATGGCAGATTTGTGACAAAGTTTTATTTAGAATATATATGATTATGCACATATCATTCAGGTTTGGAACTGATCTCATTTGTGAGGAATAACACCTTTGGCTTCACTGAATGTAAAACAAAGTGTCACAGTGGCTTCACCCAAAAGCATCTTTAGGAAACACAGTCTCTCTAATGGTGGGATTGCTGGAAAATCTGTAATATTTAATTCTAAATTATTTTTTTTTAACCATAAATCCATATTGTAGTGTCATAAGCCACACACGACTACTTCTGCATTGTTTCTGTTGGCAAAACTAGATGAGAAAAAAGACTCTAAATCTGGCATTTCTTCATCCCCCTTCACATTGTTTATTTACTCCATTTTTAACCCGTTCCATTTACTTTCTGTGGCATGGGCAGCTGGGCTGCTTATTCAGCTTATTCAATGAGCCTGAACCAAATGTTTATTTATGTTTATTCAATAAGGCTGGAACCAAACCTTCCCTTGGCAAACTGTCCTTATCTCCTCTCCCTTGAAAGCTTTCCCTTTGCAGATTCATCCCGCCAAATTTGAGATGCCTGAGTGCCAACTTCAGCACCCCAGCTGTCCTAAGCTGTGTCTATAATCAGGTCTCAGCTACTTTGAATCCAGTCCCCTGTGATGGCAGCTCAAGATCTATTGAAATGCCATATGCCTGTGGATTCAAATAGAGACTACGGGCTGGTTTTTCTTTTTCCCCTTGTTGCAAGGTCAGAGAAACTGTCATCTCATGAAATTGTGCTTCTGTTTTTCACAACTATTCTAAAACTTAAAGGGCAGCACCACCTTGGGCCACCCCTTTTCCCATTTTTTCCATGTGAGTACCTCTGAGAGATATTCTCACATTCTTGCTGGGTGAATGCAGAAGGACCTGGGAGCACCAACTGCTGTGACTCTCTTGACACTAGGGCTAATATTTTCCAAAGCAACCACCAGTTACTGGATATGTTATTTCTATATTGAAATTAGGCCAACCCAGTTACTCTCAGGTTTCTTGGAATTAGGGACGGGGTGCTGAAGTTTTTTGCCTCGAGTGTACTTTTAAGCCCAGATCTGGCAAACACAGAAGAAAGATCTAGTTGTCCAGTGGTCTGCAGCACAAGAAATAAGTAGCAGTGATAAAGCCCAGTACTAACAGTCAGATTGGTATTCAGAAACTGCAAACTCCCAATTAAATATGTAATACTGCACAAAAATTTGCATTTATTCTCGGTCCCTAATTAGAGGTGTTTTGGCAGAATTAGTTCCTGTAGCATGTCCAGGACAGACATTTGCACATCACTCAGAGAGTACTTGTGACATTGAAGCTGGCTACAAGTCATTGCTCTTCCTGCTGTGAGAGTAGGTAGGATAAGTCTTAAGAAAGAGAAGAGCAGACTGTTAATGTGTAAATGGATATTATTCCAAGAGTGTCTTTGGACTTGCTGTGCTCCAGATTTTGGGTCTGAAACAGAGACAGTCCTCAGGAGAGTACTGTTATCTGCACATCCATGAAATTGGAGAATTCAGACCTAGCTCTTAAAAGAGCCAGTGTTAATATGGTCCTGACATCCTTGAATTTATTTTCAAAGTCATCAAATAGAAGGAGATTCACATTTTATATGATCTTCCTTTAGTGCAGTGCATTAAAATGAACCAACCTCTGGACCAGAATGTTTCTGAGCTTTGGTTCTTATAAATCTGTTTTTTGAGTCTTGTGTCTTTGGACCTCTCAAGAGCAGATTCACAATCTAAGTACACATGAAAGGAATGAATATGTTGGAGTAATTTTTCTGCCTTTTTCTTGTCAGCTGAAATATTGTTGAATAACATTTGTTTCCCCGACAGATTTTCTGGCAGAATTCCTTCACGAAAATAAAATCTGCAGGAAGAGTAATACTTTTCTAAAAAGCCATGTCCCCTTTAAAGAACTGATTCCAACAGTGCTCTATATTGCATTAGAATTGTTTTCCTTTAAGCAATTTAATAATTCTCCCTTAACGAGCAGACGAAGAGTATTTTGAACTACAGCATGTGATGTTTAACCCACCAATCGCTTCCATAGACCTCCTATCTCTCCAGCCACCTGCTAATCATAACAATTGCTAATTTGAGACCTTTTAGCCATTTCTGGTGTCAGTGACAATGCCATGTAGCCTGCAATGGCCATTTGGCCAGTGTCCCACCCACCTCAGCCACTGCTGCTGCTGCTGCTGCCCATTTTAGGCTCTATTGTTCTCCCGCTTCTGCTGACCACAAGCAATTCCTTCTCGCCTAGTCTCGGGGGAATCTCTGCCTTCACAATGGGGGCAGGGCCATTCACTTTGTGTGCAAGATAATCTTTTATAGAATTGTTCTCACACACACGCAGCCCCACACGCTCCTGCTCACACTCCTTATGCTTCTGAAAGGCTGACAGCCAGCAATGGAAAGCTTTAAAAGGCAGATAGGAAGTGCTAACTATCTCTGCTTACACACACATACGTATGGCTAAGTGGGGAAATAAGTGTTTTCAGTAATCATTGTTATTTTCACATTCTCCTTAAAATTAAACCCAGCAGTGCTTTGAATATATCTTGTGGCTATAAGCTGATAACAGAAAACTGAACAGTTCACTGGATTTGGGTTTTAGAAGTATCTTTGTGTAAAAAACATACAGAGGTGAAGCAAGTGCTTCCCACAGTATTTCAAAAGAGAATGGAAAATCTGAGGTGATCTGTTAGAGGAAGCAGAACTGACAGCCCCTGTGCTCAGCATGGTATATTCCTGCCTTACAGATGCTGCTCTTGCCCAGCACATTCTGAACAGAAAATAAAATTTACTTGATTTCCCTGTCCAAACTGCTGAAATATGACTTTTTACGAGGCATTACTTTAAAGTTCTCCACTCGGAAGGATTTAAAGCTAGTCAGTGTATTACAAAGCAGGTTGCAGGAGGAGAAAAAATAAAATAATAAAAAAATAAAAAGAAGTAGAGTGTACTGACCAACTGCTTTCGCAAGGGTAGAAAAATATTTAAATGTGATTATACCCTACACTAGAATGAAGAGATGAAATAAAATATCATTGCCTATGACATGGGTGACAATTTTAGTTATTTTTCAGCTTTTAAAATTGCTTTTCTAATTTCTTTCCAATCCGTTGCCTGAGCACATACAGAACTATCTGCAAAGCCTGCATCGAGCAGGCATTTCTTCTTGAAAATATTAACGCCTGAGTCTAGCAAAAGAGCACAGAGAAAGCTCAGGAAAATCTCGGTGGTGTGATGATGCTCGGTGCTGCTGAAGCTCCCCCTCCTCCTGCGCGCAGCCCGCGTAGATGGCTCCCTCTAGGCCCTGGTACCCAGCACAGCAGGAGGAACCTGCTGTGGATCAATAACCTGACCCTGCATCTGCCCGTCTCCCAGTCACAAAGCAACAACAAACCCCAAGAAGCTCCATCCGGCTCAGCTGCCGCTGCTGTACAAAGCCACAGGCTCGGCACTGGGCGATACGGGGATGTTGCAAAGATTTTTGGAATACTTCTGGCAAAAGTGAAAAAAAAAAAAGACGTGAAAACCAAATCAAACGTGTCTGTCTGTCCCCAGGGACTGAGTCTACTTGCCCTGGTAGGCACTGGATTAATGCTCTGCAGACAGGGCTGCAGTCACTTAGGGCTTTGTTGTCCTGCTGCCTTTCATTACTCTGCTTTAGCCAGGTGGTGAGGACTGGGGTCTGAAAAGTTCCCTGGGGCCTGTGTTGTCTAATAAGTATGGATGTTGCCCGAGGCAGTTGGCCAGGTCCCCGTATCTAAGGCCCAACAAACTCAGCTTCAGCATGATTGGCAGATCTGGAGTTGGAGGGTGGCTGCTGACACCGCATGGTGACTCATTCCACGCTGCTCTTTAACATGTAAATCACAGGAGATATTGGGGAGTATTTTACTTTTAGCCCTTGTGTGCTTGTGTTTCATTGTGTTTCCCAGCCATGCCAGTGGATGACTTCGGCATGGTTTTACAGGTGCAAGACAAATGAAAGGGATGTCCTAGGAAGCATGTTTTGTTACTCATTTTCTCTGTAAAACACAGTGCAGTAAAGAACTTCAACAGTTTCAGTCGAGCTCAACAAAATGTTACAGATGTCACATGAATGTCAGACCTCAAACCTGATATTTAATCACTTAGTTCAAAAGGAGCAATTTTGCAGTGGTTTCTATAGAGGAACAAGCTGCAAGCACCTCACAGTTACACACAAAAAAAATGTTTTTCAGCACAGCATTAATCCATTTGTGCACCTTTGTATGGCTTCCCCTACTGATCTCAGTTCTGAGAAACAGCTCTAGTATTGCCGTGCACATAAAATAACTGTGCACACAGACCAGGCTCAGTCCTGCTGCCCCTTGCTCGTGGCCACAACTTCCATCTGGAACTAGCAGTCAGGCAGAATTAAGACTATCAAACATCTCTTGATGGAGAGGAGATGATGCTAAAGATTACTGTAATGCTGGGAAAACAAGAGATATTGTATGGGTACTTGATTTTTGTTGAGTGTGGTACATTTTGCATAAGTTGTCCCAACCCCCCCAGTCCCTCCAGTCTTTACTAACTAAGTTTTAAAGCTTGGCATTAAAAATAGCATCTGGTTTGGGAAATAAGCTTTAAAATGGTGTTTGCACCAATGATCTCTAAGGATATTGTCTGTGCTGCTTGGACCATACCAACATGATTTTGCCAGCTATGTGTGTGTAAATGGAAAGAGAATGTGTGGCAGTGTGTGCCAGGCAGGCTTATGATGTCTCTCCCTGGTTGAGAGCCTCTGCCTGCAGCAAAGGTGTCTGCTGAATATGTGGAGAAGTCCTTGTTTTCAATGATTATCACAAAATAGTTGCTATTTAAAGCTATAGTGCAGATAATTTTTTCAAGACACCTAATAATAGCCAGCCTGGTAAACATTTCATTCAATGCTGAGTGCATTTTGAAAAATAAAAAAATCTCAAAAGTCTCACCTGCCCTTGGGTTTCTCTGATGCCAACAGAAGCTGGAAGGATTCAGAAGCCTGTCGGGTATGGCTACCAAACTGAAGGGTATGACTCACAACAGAAATTAAAGTAACTGGGACCTGTTTCAGGAACTTTTAGAAATCTGCATCACTGCAAACATGTTTTGGCCACCCTCAGGGTGGCATAAGATCACATTTTACACAAATGCCTTCATCTCAGACCTCACTGGGAAGTTTTTGGCCTGGATATTACAGAGTTAGCTTTAATTTATTTCTCCCTGCATCACTTATTTCCTCATCCTCTGGTCATGTGCTACTAAACCTAGATTCACTTTCACCACTGGTGGGTCCTTGTGAAAGTTTACCATTTGTAATAGAAGCCAAAATGAATTGAAACTCTATTCAGACTTTGTTACAAAGCCTTTCCATAGCCCCAGCTGAAAACAACACAGAGTAAAAGATCAAGGCTTCCTTGCTTAGAACAGTAAACATCTTTGCTCTGTACCGAACGAATGCTCTTGGGGTTGCCTCTGGTCATCATGAACTGTCCTTTGCAGCAGTTCCAGCACTGAGCAACTTCAGAAGCTCCATGAACAGCAAAGTTTTTGAAGATCCCATTTTAATTTGGGTACAGTGAATCTTCTAAAGTTCCAAACATCCCATGCATTTCACTGTACTGGTCTAATACAGGATAAAAAAGCCACAAACCAAGCAAAAGCTTGCCCTGAAAACCAGATACTGTTTGACTGTTTGTATGTTTCAGAACCAACAGATTCTTGGTTTTGTAAATACACAGTACTGGACCGAATTAATTTCTTTTTTTTATTCACATTACATCTAAACTGATTACATCACCAATTAATTTGGCCATGGCTTGAAAATAAGCCGCAGTATCTCCTCTTACTGCACTTTGCTCCATAACAAGGTAAAGTAGCTTTCCATAATCACACTCAGGTAAATACAGAAAAAATATCTCATCCATTTGTTTATGACAAGACAATTGCTATAGAAGCCTATCCCTGGCCCTTCAAGACAAGTGCAACCTTGCAAGCTGCTGAGCTCTCTCAGCTCTGACCATGCCAGATGCTGCAGATGTTCAGTGGTCACAGGAATGATTCCCAGCATCATCCAGTCAGGAGGGCAAAGGGGGATCTTCCTCTGCCTGCACCTGAAATCCCATGACACTTCATTTTTGTATGTGTTTTCTTGCATAGAAAGCAAATTAATTTTTTTTATGTACACAAAGCAAAGTTTGTCATTTGAACAAGACGTTCTGTATCGCTGTGAGGCTGAGGAAGACACTGGAACTGAACAGCTCAATACCTGGTGGTAAGCAGCAGAGTTAATCAGTGCTGAGCCACAATATAATGCTCATGGCTTTGTGCTATTTCTAGCACCTCTGCCAGCTGTACTCATTGTAGTTCCTGTGGCTATTTCTGACAGAGGAGGAATGTTATCTCTAGTTACTTGGTCAAATTCTTTTTCTGGCAATTTTATCCTCACTGCTGACATAACTTGTAATGCCTACAGAATAAATATGTTTCTGTTCCCTGTTCAGCTCACAGCAATACTACATGGAAAGCTGATGTACTCCCACAGGTGAGTGCCACCTGGGATGGTGACCTCATTCAATACATTCTTCCAGAAGGACCCACCCATCTGAGGATACTGCTGCATGTCACAGTATTCCTGTACTCCAGAAGCCCTACTAGCCCATTATGCTATTGCAGGCAAATTCTAAGAAGCACTCAGCTGGTTCTCTCTGCCTATCCAATTTATATCCAGTCCTTGGCAAAACAATTGCATCTCCTCATGCACTCAGTTCTCCCCTGCATGCATCGCCAGCATTTGGAAAATGACAGCAAATCCTTTTCAGCCCTTTGCTGAATGCTCACTGCCTAAGCAGGACACAATTGTGTCTACAAGGGCTTTTGTTTCATCACAGACCGAGTCCTTAAAGAGAAATATACCCCTGAAGTTTGAGTTACCAGTTGTATTAGGAAGTGGGAATGCCTCATGTTGGTTATTAGGAGGCAATGCTAGTGTCCTATGGCGTTTTAAGATAAAATTCTGAGCCTGCTATCTTAGATATAGTTGCTGTAATAGGCTATACAGCACTACAGAACAATAGATTTGAACATACAATAAGCTTGCTACCAAATGGTTTTAAACAAAAGGCCTTCAGGTTTTTCTAAGTTAGGTTTTCCTCCCAAAACAGAGAAGCCACCTGACTGTGGAGGGCTGCTATCTTTCCTTTGCTTTGTCCATTTTCCTTTCATGACACGATACAGGTATACTACAACAGAGGATGCTTTACATCCTCTGCCTCCTTCCCTTTTAGTGCTAGAACCACTTCTTATATCTCAAAGGCCAGTCGCCTAAGGTTCTTTTTCACCACGTGAGTTTGTGTGGTTTTCTCTCCCTGCTTTGAAGGATGCCAGTGAACGCTCACAGAGCACAAAGATACCTGCTTGAGGGAGAAATGCTCTGTAGACCTGTCAACCATCGAAAAAAGGAAAACATTTAATTGTAATTTAAAACACCTGAAAATGCCTCTGCACTTAAACTGTTACAATAAAGAGGAAAATTTCCACTATCAGATTCTGGGATTCAGCTGTGCATCTTTCCTTAACACTGTTACGCGACTCTGCCGCCTCTGTCCACCTAACACTGAAAAATTACTCAATAAAAATTACTTGTCTGGTGCAATTACACCTTAATCTTTCAATTAGCATTCTCTCTGGTAGTTAGGGTGGGCTCTAGGAGAGCAGTAAAGAGATATTTCTTCTCTGAATAGTCATCTTCTTACCAAGTAGACTGGCAAGTTTCAGCCTTTCGATGAGCACAGGATCCCAAAAGCATTTCATCCTCATCACTGAATGACTCACAATGCTGCTGGTGAAGTGACAAAAGAGTGCTGGTCAAGAGGCAGAAAAGACTAAAAGATGCTTCTAAATCAGAAGAGGGTTCATGCCAAATATTTTTATAAGTATAATTCTCCTTTTAAAAAGGAAAGAGACACTTAGATATATCCTTTGATTTGTATTTGGCTGACTGAATTATTGTTGGGGAGAAAAAAATGCCTGTCCCACAATCCCAGACGAAGCACAAAGGACATATAACAAAATCCTGGGGTCCTTAAAAGAATAACAAGCAGAGAGCACTGCTTGTATATGGGAGCCTCTCTGGCACTCCCAGTGAGTGAAATAAGCAAGTTGAATTTTCTGAAGAAACCAGCACCAAGGTTCTTTTTACATTGAGTCTTTTCCTCCATTTTCAAAAATTTCAGGCCGAGCAAAGCTTTTTTTTTTTTTTTTTTTTAATTTCCCAACATTTTGAATAAAAATACTTTGGAAAAAAAGCCAGAGGCATGTCCTAAACATTGAGGAAGGTGTGAGAGGAATACAGAGGCAGCTCACTGGGGATCTGGGTGAAGGTAGATCCACAGGGCTAGAGCCCAGGGACTGGTCCCTGGGGTTGCTACAGGACAGGGACAAGAACTTCACAAGATCCCAGGCTGTCAGGGGTTGGGAGGGACCCTGGGGATCTTGGAGTCCAACCCCCTGCCAGAGCAGGGCCATGAACAGAATCTCATCCAGCACAGGGCTCACAGGATCACGGCCAGGGGGGCTGGAAACTCTCCAGAGCAGGAGACTCCACAACCTCTCTGGGCAGCCCCTGCCAGGCTCTGGCACCC
>JAOEGS010024198.1:0-12643 GCA_025447755.1 Corythornis vintsioides
AACCTCCCCTGGGATGGTGCCAGGGCTGGGGCAGCCACCACCTCTCTGGGCAGCCTGGCACAGGCTCTGCCACCCTCTCACCACCTCTAAGCTGTATCTACCCTCTGCCCCCCCTGCCCCAGCACAGGGCTCAGGTTACCCTGAGCACATTTGTTGTCCCTGTTCTCTCTAGATGAGGGGGCAGCATCTCTAGGAGTCCCTGGATTAGGAACATCCCTTTTCCTGGTTCTGGGCTGAACCTTCACGTTTAGCTGGAATAAAAAAGGCATTTGGTGGAGGCTGATGAACTGAACTAAACTGGGCTGGGGGAAGTGTCCCCAGGGCACAAGAACAATTCTTTTTGCCCAGCTGAATTAAGCATGGGGTTGTCATTGGGAGGCTGCAGGTGATGCTTTTGGTGTGATTTCAGAAGAGATCTGAAAGAAGGTTGTGTCTGTTCACAACACAGCTGGAGCTGCAGACACCTCTGCTTCCCCAGGAATGTGCTCTGAGCTTTTTTTGCTCTGTTTATGTTTTTCCCATCCTTTGGAGAGCAGCAACACCCTCCCCCTCCGGCCTCTGACAAATAAGAACCTGTGAGAAAGAACAGCTATTCCCCGGGGCACAGAGGAGGGCAGGGGCAGACAGCACCCCCGTGGCACCCGTTGTGGAGCCCACCTTGTACACGTTGATGGGCAGAGCAATGAGGATGTAGAGCAGGTCCCCGAGCGCCAAGCTGGCGATGAGGACGTTTGGCCCGTTCCTCATGCACTTGTTCTTGTAGATGATCCTCAGGAGCGTGGAGTTGCCGATGATGCCCACGATGAAGATGGTGCAGGACACGATGGTGTTGATGTACTTGAAGATGTGTCTGATATCTGCAGGCTTGAGGCACAGGGGCAGCAGGGGTGGCTCGGAGCTGGGGAGGCTCTGGGAGAGGTTTGATGGGTTGGTGTCCTGGAACAGGTTGGGCTGGACCAGGCTGTAAGCTGGCTCCTGGCTGAATGCCTCCAAGGGGATGGTGCTCTCCTGGAAAGCCCTCGGGGTCTGGCTGCACACCGCAGGGAGAAGGCAGGTCAGGAGGATGGCCAGAGCACTGGGAGCTGGGATGGTGGCCATCGAGGACCCAACGGCAAAGCTGGATGCAGAATTCCCTGCAGAGCTCCTGGGAACCCCTTGCTTGAGGCTGGGATGGACCTGCAGGGGAGAGAGGGACAAGGGAGAGAACTTGGGTAGGAACAGGAGGGGGCTGAGCTGCTCTTGCCAGATCTAAATCAAGCTCAGTCCTTTCTGACCCTCTGATGTTCTTCACCCAGGTCCTTGGTCCTTCAAACAGCAAACCAGCCGTGGGAAGAGGAGTTCCCAGTTACACGATAAACACAGGCAATAAAATACCCAAGTCCTTTCCACCACCGTTTCCACCTGATGAACTACAGGGGTGAGTTTTCAGTGCGGCTAAAACCACCACGTTTTCAAGGCGTTGGGCTTGATCTCGATCTCTTGATTCTCCCACCGGAGCAGTTCTAGGCTCCTTCTGGTTGGAATCCTCCTGACGGTGCCTTTCACCGCAGGGAAGTGAAAGATCCTATCGCTTCTCCTCGCAGCTCACCCCGAGCACCGCTCCGTCTGCTAAAATATTCATGCCCGGTGCTCAGCCACCTTTTGTGTTCTCGATGCCTTTCATCTGTGCAGACTCAAACAGCTTTGCAAAACTTCTCTTGCAGATGAACCCAAGTTACCCGCCTGCCTCTGGCTCGAAAAAAACCCCAGCGGTTTTAAATAATGTGATTTGAAATCATCTGATTTTAAACCTGATGATGAAGAGCATTTAGAAAAGAGTCTCCATCCAGTGGTTGGGAAACAACCCGTGTCTGGCTCCCAAGCACCCTGCTCTCAGAGGTAGGTTGTGTGTGGTCCGAAAACCAGGGACCCCCTCGGGCAGAGCCCCTTTCCTAAGGAGGGGATGGTGGGTGCCACTTGCCACCTACCCCAGCCAGTATGAGATGCTATGGGAAGGGACTAAGCTCTGCAGCAGCCAGCACAAGGAGGAGGCTCCTGCCACAAAACACCCTTTGGAGAGGCACTGGTCAAAGCTGAGGACACTAAGTTGCCCCCACCTGCTTGCTGGAGCAGTCCTTGGTGGCTGGGGAAGTCCTGGTTCAGCCCCTGGTCTCAGCACAGCCCTGATTGCCAAATCTGGGACCCTGTGACTGGAGAAACTTCTCCATCACCACCTTCCTCCTGGTATTTACCCACCCATCTGCTCCAGTGCCCACCCTGGGCATGGCTGGACCTGATGCTGTGACTCTCACCCTGCTCGGATGCTGAGCTGTGCTGGGGAGTGGGGGAAGAACTGAAGGGTGAGAATGGTTCAATAACCCCAAGGAGCAGGATCCTGGGGCAGGACACAGAGCCCAGCGTGGCCGTTCAGCCCCCGGGTGTGTGGCAGGAGCTGATGTGAGGGAGTCACGGGACGGGGCTCTGTGAAGCGCTGAGGACAGAGAGCCCTTCTCCCCCCACCGTGCCTTAAAATCCAGCAACTTAGCAAAAAACACCTTTCTTTTCTCCTGTTCAACAGCCCGTTTGCTTCTTGCCTTCCCTGCTGCCTCCCAGTGAAGCTGGTCGGGGGAGAAACTGAGGCACGGGAGCACCAAGAAGCTTGTTTAGTGCCCAGCAGAGGTGAAGCCAAATCCAGAGCTGCTCGACCCCAAAGAGCTCTGAGCTTTGTGTCGCTGATCTCTGGGGATGCCACTTGGTGCTCGAAGGGGCCACCCCCGTCCCACCAACCCTGCCCGGGGCTCTTGGCTCAGGAGATGCTCTTCACACCCTGCTGAGTCCCACCCGCAGCTGGCACCACCAGAGAGGAGATGAGACTGGAAAAGCATCCCCGTGCCCCTGCACAGCCTGATCCAGCCTGGAATTCCCTCTGCAAGCTGGCGGGCTCGGCCGGGAGCCCCAGGAGAACCCACCGCAGCCCGGGCAGAATCCTCAGCGTCTCTCCTGCCAGGCTGACCCCCCAAAACGCTCCCCACACCCCTTGCTGCGGGTGAATGGCTGTTGCAGAGAAGATGCCGCGGGCTGGGGAGTGGAGGGAGTGAAGCAGGAGAGGACACCGAGCCCCCAGCTGCTTCCCGGAGCTGATCCCGACCTTCCCCGCAGAAGGATGCGGGATTTCTTCTCCCCCTTGCCCACTTGTTGGACCTCGCGCGGTCCCCGCGGTCCCCTCAGCGCATCCCCCCAGAGGGGGAGATGGATCTGAAAAAGGCACCAAAAAACCCCCCCAACTCACCCCGAAGGCAGAAATCATTCGGTCTGCGAACCAGCGGCGGGAAGAGCCGAGCTTTTCATCGGCCCTGAGCTGCCTCCCTCCTCCCCGCGCACTCGGGATGCTGCCGGGGTCCGGTTTTCCCCTCCCTCTCACGGGAGTCCCGGGGCATCTGCGGCGTCGGAAGGTTGCCGGGGTTTGGTTTGGCTCTTCCCTGGCGGGACACGCTTGGTTTTATAGAAAGTGCCGGGGTTCTCCCCGAGCGCAGCCCCCGCAGCCAATGGGCGACGCGCGGGACGGAGGAGGATGGAGGAGGATGGAGGAGGAGGAGGATGGAGGAGGAGGGAGGAGCGGGGGAGAGCTCTGTGAGGGAGGGAGGTGAAAATAACAAACAAATCAAGCTGAAGGAGGAAGGGAGGGAGCTGCGGGGAGGTTGCTGCGGGGACGGGCTGCGCTTGCAGCCCCGAGCAGCTCCGGGGAAACATCAAATCCTCCCTGCCCGGGGCGAGCTGCTGCACCTGCAGCCTCTGGAGGAAGGCTCAGGAGCGAGATGAGTGCGGGGGAGACCTGCGGGTTCCCTTCTAGCAGGGAGGAGAGCATCCCAGAGCAGGGGGTGGTCGGAAGGGGCCTCTGGAAAACATCTCTGCTCCAGCAGGGTCACCCAGGGCAAGAGGACAGAGTGGAACAAGTCCCTGCTGAGGTGATGGAGGAGGACAAACCTCCCTTTTCCCTTTGCCACGGTCTGCCCAAGCCCTGCTCTGGGCGAGGCAGGGTTCAGACCGTGCTCCCATCTACAAGAGGTTGTGCTGGTGCCTTTCCACCCACCAGCTCCATTTCCCTCCTTCTGAGCATCCTCAGCTGCCTGAGGAGCAGCGTCCAGTCGCTCAGTTGATTTGATCTTCGTTTGGTTTAACTGTAAGGTTTTATTTGTCAAAGTCACTTTACACTTATTTTTTTGCAGAGGAGGCTGCTCATGGAGCCTGTTTGGGATCCTGCTTCTCAGCTTCTTTGCTGATGTTGCCATGGAGTGACCAGACTTGGTCGCTTTGCTTTCCTCAGCTTCAGTCTTCCTCACCCAGCTTGTCCTAGCAGGGGGCCACAGAGAGCGGGGATGCCGGGTGGGCTGCGTGGGTGCAGAGTCACCTGGTACCCCCTGCTTTGCTCAAGCAGTGCTCACAGATGGCTCTGCAGAGACCCCGGGGAGGTGAAGGGTCACTTGAATGACTGGAATGAGGAAACTACTTCTGAATTAAGCCATGGTACCATTGGAGAATCAGAAGAAACCCATGGCCCTCAGCACCACAGCTCCACGGGGGGCTTGGAAACCCCTCCAGGGGTCACGGGGACTCCACCCCTGCCCTGGGCAGCCTGGGACAGCCCTGGAGGGGAAGAAATTGTTCCTCAGCTCCAACCTCAACCTCCCCTGAGGCAGCTTGAGGCTGGTTCCTCTTGTCCCTTGGGAGCAGAGCCCAACTCCACTTGGCTCCAGCCTCCTGCCAGGAGCTGCCAGAGCCAGAAGGTCTCCCCTGAGCCTCCTTCTCTCCAGGCTCAACAAGCCCAGGTCCCTCAGCTGCTCTTCACTAGGCTTGTACTCCAGACCCCTCCCCAGCTTCTCTGCCCATCACTCAGCCTGGAGCATTGCAGGGGGTGACTGCAATCCAAATACAGGACCCAGCACATGGCCTTGTTGAACCTCATCCTATCAGCCTCAGCCTGTCCAGATCCCTCTGCAGAGCCTCCCTACCTTCAAGCAGACCAACAAACCCACCTAATTCAGTGTCATCTAAACACCCAACATCTGCCTGATGTCTCTGGGGGAAAAGGGAGGCAGAGAGGGGCCTGCACTGACACATCACTGAGGTCTCTGGAGGTATGGGGTGTGTTGAAGACAATCTGAGACTCCCAGGCACAGGGAGCCCAGTTTGTTCCCATCCCCACAGCTGGGCCAAGCACTGACACCTCTCTCCTCTTGATTGAAGCAGATGAGGAACAAGATGCTTTGCAGATCCATATAACAAGATCTTAACACCCTCATCCCTGTTTCCCCAATGGCTAAATGGGGATAATTTATCAGGAGTTCATTAGCCAGCTTTCAGCCCTTATCTGATGACAGATAAGTGTCAGACCTTCCTCTGAAGAAGGGTAGCAAATCTGACTATTGTGGCTAGAAATGACACAGCCTTGAGACATCAAGTTTTAGCTGCTCATTCTCCCTGACATCTCTTCCATCTCTCTAGCACTGAGCTGGGATCTGATGCTGCTTTAGACTCAAGCAGCAGAGACTGCAGGCTTGGAGAAAAATGAGCATCATCAACACCACCAGGCAACCTCTCCAGAAGAAACCTGCTTTCCAGTTAGAAGACCAGTGATGCTGGGAGACCTTTTAGGGATGCTGGGCTGAAGTTTCATGAGCATCCATCAGAAATGTCTCTGATGAGAAGCAGTTTCCAGCTCAGCCCTAACTGCAAGTCACAAGGTAATGGGATGCCCAGGATCTGCAACCCAGGGTGCAGCACCTCACGTGTTAAGCTCAGAGCCACTTCACTCTCCTTAAAGGAAAGCCTGGAACTGCAGGACTAGAATCTTCTTGACATTTCCTGACACACACCGGCCAGTTTATCAGCTCCTGGAGCAGAACTCCCAAACAAAAAGCTGGCAGGGAACTTACGTGTTCAAGGAAACAGGGTCCAATTTCACTGAGGTGGGGGTCCTCGTTGTTGTACTGCTTCTCCAGGTCCCGGACAAAGCCCATCTGAAACCTGTAGATATCCTCAATGTTCCCAAAGATGATCTTCAGCTGTTCATCACTGAACATGTCCCTCCTCTTCCGGCACTGCTTCAAGTAACCCTGTGAGCAGGAACACAGAACCATCCATCAAACAACCCCAACACACTCAGGCTGTTCCCAGAGTTTTCCAGAGGAAGGAGGAAATGGGAATAAAAATCAGAAAACAGCTCTGAAAACAAACCCCACTGGTTATGACACAGAATCAGAGTGTCAGGGGTTGGGAGGGACCTCAAAAGATCTTCTGGTCACCTAGACCAGGTCACCCAGGAACAGATCCAGGTGAGTTTGGAATGTCTCCAGAGAAGGAGACTCCACAACCTCCCTGGGCAGCCTGGGACAGTGCTCTGATGGTCTCTTTGACTGAGGAGGAGAGTATGGAGGGTGTAACCATCCTAGTTATCCCAGCACCAAGTGAAACGTTGAAGGAAAACACTGCAAGCATTCTCTGATGTGGGAGGCAACAGGATTTATCCCCCCCTCAAACACTACTCCTGACTCTGAGCCAAAGGCAGGAGGACTGTTGTCCTGGGAGGGGGTGGTGGGGAGCCCTGGAGGTGATGCAGCAGGTTGGGTGGGGGCTCTGACTTGCCTGAGCACGGGAGACAGGGTGGGAGCAGCCTGAGCTGCAGCTGATCAACGACATCTGGAGGAAAGCAGCATTATTTTTATTAAGTTTTTTTATATCCTTCATTCCATTCCTGCAAAAATTGTCCTCAAAACAGTGTGAAACGAAAGGATTTTTCCAATTTTCTCTGCTATCACCTTTCATTGCTTTTCTTCCTTTTTAAGTGGGACCAGAGGAAAAAGCTCTGTACCCTTCTCTCTACAAACATCAGACTCCCTAACTGAGTCTACATGAAAGTCAAATGAAGAGAGAGAGAAGGAACCAGGGTTTAGAGAGTTTAAGGAAATTCTCTGAAATCTCAAAATACATCTGCAGTAGATTTGGAAACAACCCCAACCTCCTGTGTCTTGGTCCAGTGCAATAATGAAGAGAAGGAATCCTCCTTGTTTATATAAGTTGGACATCAGGAAAAACTTCTTCCCCTTGAGGGTTGCCCAGGGCAGGGGTGGAGTCCCTGTGAGCCCTGGAGGGGTTTCCAAGCCCCCCATGGAGCTGTGGTGCTGAGGGACACGGGGCAGTGGTGCCCTGGCAGGGCTGGGGGTGGTTGGACTTGATGATCTTCAAGGTGTCTTCCAGCCTAAATGATTCCATGATTCTTCATCTGCCCATGATACCCAGTGGTGCTGGTGCTGAGCTTAGCTGGACAGCATATGAACACAAACCAGGAGGCAAGCACTGCTCTGAGACCTCCTGACCTAAAAACACTGAGTGGATCAACACTCTGGCAGAAACCAAGTTGAGTCCATCTCCCTGTTTGCTGTCCCTGCCTCACCCAGCAACACTCCATCCCAGTTCCAGCTGGACCACCAGGGCTTCTTCAAACACACTGGTGTGAACCACACGTGGGGGGCCACAGGGGGGTCTGGGTGCCTGGGCTGAGCCCTGTGACACGATTCAGAGCAGAGACTTTGCAAAGCCAAACAGCAGGTGCTGTGCTCCTGGCTCTGGGCTGTGGCCTCCTGACTGAAATCACACAGGGGTCACGTCGAGCTGACTTTGCCCAACTTTATGAACTAGGAAGAGGGAAAAAATGAAGGGAAAAAAACCTGGCAAGAGCCCAGTGGCGTGGCTATATTTGGGAACTGTAGATGCTTAGTCACACAGCCCAGCCACCAGCTGGTGACACACAGCTGCTGGGCCACAATGGGAAGGATCACAACGCTGTAATAAACTGTCCTTCAGCTTCACCCTGTGGTTCCTGGGAGGGAGAGCTCGAGGCAGAGGAATGATCAATGCAACTTTGGCCGACCTGGCAAAGGACCAGCCTCTGCAAGGTCCAGCTTGGCTTGAAGGAGGCCCTTCTTCCACTCAATCTGCTGGGTCGTTCAGCTGGGCTCTGGAATACCTTCTGCAGTACTGAATGTAGGTCTCTCTTCTTCCAGGAGCTCCTTGATGACTCATTTCCCTGGGTTTCCCCACCTCATTTTTCAAGGCCAGGAGGAACAGGCTGGTTCTCACACTGCAGGACAGTTGGGGGGTGAAGAGACAACTCAAAGGAGCCAGGAATAAAGAGCATCTTCCCCTTTCCTGCTTATCCCAGAAGAGCTCTGGTGAAGTTACACAAGAGGTGCACCCACCCAGGAGGTCAGGCTGCTGTGAGCAGCTGGTGTAGGAACCTTGGCTCTGCTGCAGGCTCCCCTCCTGCATCCTCCTGCTCCGAGGAATCAGTCACAGGATGATTTGTGTGAGCATCTTTCAGCCCGGGGTTGCTACTGGTTGTGACTGCCCCCCTGAATATTCCCAGTGCTGCTTCATCACTCTGCCTGACACGTGTTCCAGGGAAGCTGAAGCAGCACATTCCTGCACAGGCACCTACAAAGCCACGGGGGAAACGAAGGAAGGAGTGGAGTTCCCAATCCTCATCCTCCCTCCAGCTCCTTTGGATGATTGGCTTGCAGCACAAGCCAGCAAAGGGGAGGTGGGAGGTTTATAGGTAACACGCAGCCAGAGCCAGTGAGAAGGCTGCTGCTTAGTTTTTCCAGTAAATTTGCTTCTGTTACATAAAACAATGTCATCTTCCTTCTGCTCATCCCGTCAGGTTTGCTCAGAGAAAGGAGAGCTGACTGATGAGCAGATGTTGGAGAGTGTTTTGCTCAATGAATACCTAAAAATAGCTGTCAGACTGTCTCTCTGTAAAGTACTTTTCCATGTAGTCCCTGAAGTATAGGCCAGAATTGGAAAGTATTTGGAGGAGGTTAAGTACTAAGTTTTCTCCAGCCCAGGAGCAGGTTTGGAGACAGTCAGGAGAGGTGGCCAGTCCATCCATCCCTCCCCTTGTCCAGCTGACAGCAAGGTGTCTATGTTATTAAAAAGTAAATTCCAAGTGGAAGCAGTCAGAAAAGAGCAAAACACAGCACTGGAAGCTGGCTGGCCCTTCTGACCTCCCAACTCCAAATTACTCACAGCACCCAGGTTTCCTTTGATCTCCCAACTGCCTTGCTGTTCCCATCCCAGCTCTGTCACTTCTCCCTCTAACACCTCCTTACACTTAGCCTTGCCTTCCTAATCCATATGCTGGCCCAAATCCTGCTCACTGCTCAAAAAGCTCTGCTCTTGGTAGCTCTCTTGCCTCTTGTTCTTCCCCTGCACGCTACAGCTCACACCACTCCCTGGCACACCACCCTGGATGCTGTGCCAGCATCACCTGTGCCCTCCTGCATCCTCCCAGGAGCAGACCCCAGGAGCAGGGGGAGACCTTTTCAAGGCTGGAAGTGGCCACACATGTCTGTGGTGCTGCACAGAGCAGTGTGTGCAGTGCTGCCTGCCACTAAGACAGGCTCCTGCTACCCATTATAGAAGCCTAATGTGCAAGTAGCTGATTATTTTCCTGAGCTCTAACTGTTACCCTGAAATTCCTATTGCTGGATATTTCCTTAAGGCCAAATTCTTTTTTTCCTTCTTTTTGCCCTCGGTGATATTTCAGCACAATGAGCCACTCACCTGTCCAGTGAAAACTCCACATTTTCCCCCCTCCTAATGAATAAAAATAGTCACAAACCCCTTTGAGTGAGCAGCAGCCAGTGAGTTCTTTGTACCCAGAGCATGGCTTTGGTGGGACAGGGAACTCCCCTCTGAACCAGCTGCTTCCCACAGGTCTTGGCTCATGCAGATACTTTTCATTCTGGTGCTGGCTAGCTTGTGAGCTCCTGACTTGGCAGAGGCAGTGCCACAGCTATTATGAATATAACACGGTGTGTAATGACAGAGTAGCAGGTAGTGGAAATAAATACATCCTGAAGCAGAAAAGAGCAGTTGGAGGGATCTCAATCACTCACCTCTGGTAACAACCACACCTCTCCAGGTACCTTGCTGCTGTCAGGCTTTGTTATTCCTTGTAGCTCAGCAACATGAGCCTAACTACACCCTGCTACACTCAGGCTCAGCCTTTGCCACCCAGCCAGAACTCCTGCAACACACTGCTGGCTGCCCTGACACCTTAAAGGGCAGAGGGGGATTTGTGGCAGCCAACAGCACTTGTGTGTCCCAGCAGCAGGTGTCCAGCATCTGCCCACTCTCCAGCAGACATCAAACCCCTAGAAACTGATCTGAGCAGCACTGGGAGGAGCAGCTGGGCCACATCTCTCCACCTCCAGCCCCCCCTCCTCTGTGCACAGCCAGGGTCAGGTCCTGCCAGCTGGAGCTGTGTCGGGCCCTTCTGGAGGCAAAGGGATTGCTCTGATGACACTGAGCACCACCAGGCTCCCCCCAGCCAGGGACAGCCCATCACTGAGATGACAGTGCCCACTTCAGACAGTGCCCACTTCAGACAGTGCCCACTTCAGATGACAGTGCCCATTTCACTTCTCCTCCTCCTCAGAGACAGGCGGCTGAATCATTTCCTGGTGCTCTACCTGGAAGCAAGATTTACCCCCTCCACACCATTCTGCATCATCCAGAGCCAAGGAAGGGCCCGAGAGATGTCAGGGATGTATCATTAGGTGCTGCACATCAGCGTTACCCTGCAGATGCCACTGCCCAAGCCTGCACCTCCTGAGGGGGCTGAGCTGGCACAGGCACCCTGACGTGGCCGGCCAACGCAAGCTGAGATTTATTTAGTTCTCCCACGGAAAAGAGCAAAGGCAGGGAAAAGAAAAACACAGGGAGAAGTTCCTGCAGTTCCTCCCTTCTTCCACGCAGAGCCCCGGGAGGGACGGAAATAGCCCAGTGAAATTAAGCTCCTTTGTTTCCAAATTGAAATCCCAAGTCTCTTCTGTATTTGAAAAGATGCTCTTTGGAAGGTTTCTTGGCCTTGTCTCCAGAGAAGCCGTGAGGACAAGGGAGGAGGGCATTTTCCTGAGCAGAATTCACCAGGGGCTTTAACCCCCTCCACTCTGCACAGACTGGGCTCCTTAAATCCCACAGGATCAGAGGGCTGAGCTGGAAGCCAAGGACAGTGATTTCAGAGCTAACAAACCCCTGTCTCTTGGTGATGATCAAACGTGATGCCCAAGCTGCACTCCCCTGCATTCCCAGGCTTGAAGTGCTGCTCCCAGCCCCTCACCATAAGAAAAGGCAAATGGGGCCCATCCTAATCCTGGGAAAGCCACGAGCCCAGTATGAAAGATGCAGATGAAAAGGGCATGATTGGTTTCATTACAATCAGGTTTCCTCAAGCTCAAAAATAGATGGCGTTGGGTTGTAATTAAGAGGACTGCTTGAGGGATCTCAACCTCATCATCTTTTAGTCAAAGAGGTATGGAAAAAAGGTCAGAAAATCGTATTTTCCGTTAATACAAACTGAGGGCAATTATCAGATCCAGCTGAAAATTCTCACAAGTATCAATATTATCGACCAATGCTACTCCTCTATTAGACTCAGTCCTCAAACCCCCTGCATCACCCAAGGACCAGCTCACAGCAGCCCATCTCCTACCACAGAATCAGACTGGGTTGGAAGGGACCTTCAAAATCATCTCATCCAGCCCCCCCGATGTGAGCAGGGACACCTCCCACTAGATCAGGTTGCTCAAAGCCCCATCCAACCTGCTCTTGAGCACCCATCCCAGGGTCTCAGCACCCTCAGAGTGAAGAGGTTGGGCCACTGCAGCCCCCCCAGCACCACAACCCCCTCCCAGTACCTCACAGATGTCCTTGAGGTGCTTGATGTAGTGTCGCTCCGTGCTCATGATCTCGTTGATGACGTTGGCTCTCATCTGGTCTCGGTTCTGCACGGTCCTGCCCAGGCAGAGGCAGTCGGCGCTCGGATCCAAGTGGCCATTCTGCACGTCGCTGGTGCCCTCCTCCACCCCGTCCTCCTGGTTCACCCACAGCTGCCAGGAGGGGAGAGAACAGCAACAGGGTGCTTTGTGAACACAGGGGAAGCCAGGCAGAGAAAGCAGCCTGGGTCTTGGGCTGCTCCCTGGACGCTTCAGGGCGATGCTCTTGCCAGCAGCGCGCCGTGGTGCCCGGCACAGCTCACAGCCCACCAGCCCCAGATGGATCCCCACGCTCTGCCAGGCTCCCCTCACGAGCAAAGGGATTTCAAGTGTTGGCAGTTTTGATGCCAGATGTAAAATAATCACGTCAAGGAGCAACTGGACCCCGCTGGACATGGTCAAGTGCTCTGAGCCAAGGTGTCTGTGTACAGACAACTGCAGTGCCTACTGCAACCTGCTGCTTGTCCCAGTTCCCTCCCACCACCTCTGGGAGGGGGGATGAGCCCTTTACAGGTGACTGTGAAGGTCAAGACACAAGTGCTTCAGGAATCATCAAATACAAACCCTACACTGAACCTGCAAACAAAATGATGATGCTCCTCAGGTGTCTTGAAACAAGACTCTGTTCTGCACACAACATATGGATCTAGTGCCTCCTTTTGCTACCTTTTCCCCCAAATAAATAAAAATCACAGTAGAGTTTGGAAAGGCCACTGGAGATGCTCTGGTGCCACCACCCTGCTCTACCCAGGGGCACCCAGAGCAGGGCCCAGCAGTGCAGTGTCCAGGGGGGTTGGAATCTCTCCAGAGAAGGAGACTCCACAACCTCT
>JAOEGS010024199.1:0-36611 GCA_025447755.1 Corythornis vintsioides
TTTATTTTTTTCTAATGTATTTTGCTTCTTGGCTTTCAAATGTGTTACTATTCACGAGGTACCAAAATGGTATTTGTCTCTAATAAGGGCTAGTCCAAAAAACATTAGGCTCTTGGGTGATACATGTATAAGCACATCCCTAAGAAAGGCAAAATACGTTAGGCTGTAGGTACTCATAAATGCCATATAACTTTTAGAATTAAAGTGCTTCCTGTTCAGTCCTTTGAGAGCACATATAGCAGTCTGACATCATGATACAAATGCCTTTACCTTCTATAGAAGTCCCCTCTTTATTGTCTACTCTTTTAAATATTCATTTGGTGAGGAGAGAACCAGTATGTGCTAGGATATCTTTGTACCATTGATACAAAGCAGGGTGGCTGTGTAACACAGTATTTACCTGCCAAGATATCTGTGACAAAGGAAACTCTTTAGCAAATGAGGTCACTAATTCAGGAACTGGCCCTTTATAAGGAGAATGCTCATTTCTTTTTCATGTTCCAGGACTAGTAACTCCCTGGGAAAGACTTTCTTCCTGATTATTTATGAAGAATTTCACAGACTCTGCAATCCCTCTATTAAGAAATTAAATATTTTTAATTATTTAGTAATGAAACTGTTGAATTAGGAAAGTGCTAACGGATTCAGAAGGAGGGAAGCACACACTCAGATGTTACTGAATGTCTGTCTCTTTTCCTCCTTCCTTGATCTTATGCTTGCTTCAATGTTTCCAATGTCTGTGCGATTCTGCAGGTAAATATTGAGTTATCTTTTTCTTTAGTGACTAAGGTATACCGGTAAAAATATTTGCTTTCAGTGTAGAAATTCTGCAATAATTAATCTGACATCTGTCTCAGTCAGGTCTGTCCATGGAGATTTGAAACACAAATCAATGATTGTACTCAATCCTTTGGGTGATTTTATCTGGAGAGCTACATAGAAGTATATGGAAGAGGAACTGCAGATGTTTGCTTATGAACAGCATTTTCATAGCAGACCTGCACAATTCGTGTTGCTGGGGACATGGGCAGGAAGAACAATAAGGAGAATAAGAGCAGAAGGTCTGGTTTGAGCTTCATACCTTAACACACAAAACATTTTTCTAGCCTATTTCTAGGCTTCTATTTATTTCTTAGTCCACTATGCTCTAGACAACAGAAGTTTTGACTGTACTTTCAAAGCAGTTCTCCCTTTTGCATAGCATCAAAGTACAGTTACAGAAGAACACAATTTAAATAAAATAGTTGGTAATTCTTCAGGAAAATTGCCTAAAAGACATTTTCTCCTGCAGGCTCTTGTTCTTAGGCCCTGGAATAGGGTATTGTTTTTGTTTCGTGTTTTTGTTTGTTTGGTTGGTTGTTGTTTTTTTTTTTTTTTACCTTAGACTTTCAATAGACCATCAGAGAATGAGCTTGGACAGAGAATGCTGTTTATAGACTTTACTTCAGCTTTAACTTTGCTGAAATTTTAATTGTTGCCTGTCCAAAAATATCACAGAGAACTAGATTACTTAATTACCAGAAATGCTGCTACAACAGATTATGTCAAGAGAGGAGATAAGTCATTGTGTCTTATCATCAGCAGTTTCAGAAGGAAATATGTATGGAAACGATGATTGAGAGACAGGACAGCCAAATTATTTTTTCTTTTAAATAAAAATATGGGAAACTACAAAGATTATAATGATTTCTGTGATTTATTTGATAAAATGCTTTAAAATATATAATGTGGTTTCAGCTTCAATTAATCTGCTATTCTGACAATATTTGACGTATTTAATTTAGTGTAAGAAGCATATGTGAAGTTTAGAGTTCCAGTAGACTAAGCCTTTTTTTTTTTCTGCAAATGCTATAACTAAACAAAGCATAACTTGAGAAACAAATGTTTTATTGGTGAGATTTCCACAATATAAGTTATATAAATTTAATTTCTAACTTAAACCCAGTGTCTCCTCTTTTTGGTGAACTATACCAATTTTGAAACCATTTTGTGAGCTGGATGTTTAGCAAAGTATCTTCTGTGTGTGAGAAACAGGTCTCATCTGGAATCATTTATTTTGAAACAATTTAGCAACATACTTTCTAGAGCTGTTTTTTTCTTGTTTGTCTGAGTTTTTCTACTAGCATTTTAAGATAAAAAAATGTGTGTAATTTCCTATGCTATACCTTTTTGTTGGTTGGTTTTATCCCATGGCACTTCAGTTTTCATTGTCGTTTGTTGGGGACAACCCATAGCTTAGAGAAATAAAATGAAAGATGGCTGTTGATTTAAATGTAGTTTGGATCAGGCACTTTGGCCATGTGAATTAAGAGGACTCACATTACATTTAAGTATTGTAATTTTATGTAATATATGTATTTTTATTTATATCTTCTCAGTCATATACTTCTAAAACTCATAAAGAATTTTAGGAGAAAATGTAGTCCTGTGGTTGGGTTTTGACACTGAAGACTTGGATGCTCTTAGGCTGTGAAATTATTGATTCGTTTAAGTGCAAGCCTGCATATGCCGAATTGTTAAACTCATTCATTTTCTTTTCCTGTGTAAGTAATGACTTTAAAGTCATTTAAAATATT
This sequence comes from Corythornis vintsioides, assembly GCA_025447755.1. Classification (NCBI taxonomy): domain Eukaryota; kingdom Metazoa; phylum Chordata; class Aves; order Coraciiformes; family Alcedinidae; genus Corythornis; species Corythornis vintsioides. The sequence goes on from JAOEGS010024199.1 coordinate 2,577, forward strand.
ACCGAAGGGTAGCAAATTTGCACACGGTGTTCCCAGAGGAGATATTTGACTGAAGGAACTGGGATTTGTGGAAGCCTTTCTTCTTCCGGTGCTGAGCCTGGCTGTCTCTGTCTTGCTCAACAGGTCTGTGCAAGGCGGCCGGGTGGGCGGTGGAGAGGGCACGGCTGTGGCAGGGGTGCGGGGCTGGAGGCGGCTCGGGGCTGGAAGCGGAGTCTAGGCGGGCACTAGAGGGCACTGGTGCTCTTCGGTGCGACGCCGCCGCCGGCCGCTGCCTTTCAGGGCGCGATGAAAAGCGTTTTGTTACCACTAGCATTGCTGGCCTTCTCAGGGGAGACGGGATTCAATCTCGATGTGGTTCGGGCTAATGCTCAGGTAGTTTGTCAGGATTAACATCTTTCTAGTCAGTGGATCGCGTTACCTTGGCATCGTATACCACCTGGGTGCTCACTACAAAGTTTTGGAATCCTGTAACTTCAGATTGAAGAGTGTCACGCTGGAGTCTAGGTGTAAAATAAACAGCTCAGTCCTCTCAGTGACAGTGATTTTTAAGGGGTTAGTTATCTCTTTCTTCCCTTTTTCAAAGACAGGTCCTGCTTTACCAAGAGAATGAGTTTAAAGACAGGAAAAAAAAATTATATTGCAAAACAAAGAAATGTTTCTTTCAAAAATACTGTTATACTTTAGAGATCTTATAAAGACATCCTTAACAGAAAATGAGTCTGTGTGATTCTCCAGGTAATATTAGGCCAAATTGATCTCATTTTTACCCATAAACATCTAAATCAATGGAGCTTACAAATGAAGAACTGAGAAAAGTAGACTGGTCCAAATAATTTCCATATATCCTGTAGTGCTTTGGAATATAAAAGATATGATTACAATTTATCATTGTGAACACTGACCAAAAAGGACACATACAACAATATAGGTTTTGATCTTTTGCAGGCCTGAAAGGAGTCCTGCCCTGTTCTGATGTTCTTCCCTAGACAACCACTTTGGGATATTGCTAAAGGCAGGATGCTGAACTACACAGGTCTTTGATTTGCCTCATAGACCAATCAAATTCTTGTGTATAAGAAATATGTGCTTTCAGTAATGGAGTGTAGAATTGTGTAATACTGTATTGTGTCCACTTGGCCAGATATGCAGCTGGAGAAGTTAATATGTTTAATAGAAGTTGTTTACAACTTTGATGACAAAAATGAGCAATACAGTGTTACAATAGTTGTACACTTTTAATCACCTGATTAAAGCTATTAATTAAGAATAATCTTAGACTAATGACTCTTTGTGAGTTAGTAACTACTACACTGAAAAATGAGCACTGCTTTGAGAAAAACAGTGTGGTAAAGAACAGTGGAGACCTGTTAACTGCCTATCCTCCATTCTTCAAGGCAAATAACATGCCTTAAGCTGTTAGATGCTCTCAAGGTGGGTGGAAAAGTTAAAGCTGCCAATCATGTTCAAGGCCCTCTAGAGAACATTATGCATGACTGGGACATTAGCAGTGCCTTGCAAGCCAGCAGGAATTCAGAGACAAATATCTGGAGCAGCCAGCCCTGCTGCAGAGCAGTACCCGTGGGGAAGGTGACATTACAGTTAATTTTGCCTGACAAAGGCATAAGGCCTTCTCCCATAACTGCTTGGGTGGTGCAGTGGCTTTCCAGCATCCCAGTCACACTGAGCTCTGCTGGCTTCATGAGCCATAATTTAGCACTTTAATTTTAAAGTGCTGGCTTAAGCAAATTCTAAGGGGTTTTGTGGCTTTTTTTTCATTCAAAGTTTGGCAATAAGTAAGAGCCCATTCCCTTCTGAATCAGCAAGAGTTCATCAGAATTCTTAATTGTAATGCAATGGCAGGCAGAGTTGGAGTAGTAGAAATCAATGTAAATGGATTAAAAGAAAAGCACCATGTAGCTGAATGTAAAAGAGGAGACAGAATTTTCCAGAGTGATTGGTGAACACAGCGATAGGTTTTCAAGTATAACTTATTATTTTAAAGATGATTTATTAGTTCAACAGATAGACTGTAGCCGCATTACAAATTTTACTAAGCGTTGACCTCCCTTATCTCTATGTTACAACTAATCCAGGTTTTCTTGCCGTACCAGCATGTATCATTGCTGTCCCTCAGCTTGAAAAGAGCCTGGTTTAGATGGCTGTGCACAGATTAATTCCTTGCTTCTATCCTCATACTAGTAGTGGGATAGAGATTAAATTTATGGTGTACCTTCTTGCAGCCACCACTCCTTTTCATATAGGCTCCTAATCTAAAAGTCTATGCTAATTTGGTAAACTAAAAAGTTTTTTAATTTTATGTCAATCTCATTGAAGAGCTGCTTCTTCTGCACTGCATTTCAGTACGCTTCATTTTGTGCAGTGCAATCAGCAGATGTTCCATGTGAAAGTATTACATTTAAGGTTAAACTGGTGCCATAGAAACTCTTGTTCAACATATTTTTTTATCCCAGTGAGGCTGCTGATATATATATTTTTAAATAAAATAAAACTTCAGAAACATATTAATTGGTCTCATTGGTTAAGTTAAATAGTTAAATATATGAATACATATCATTCTGCCAAGGATAAGTCATTAGTTCAGTATAAAACAGAAATGATAGCTCTATTTGAATCAGGAGACTAAACCCTATTTCCATTAATGCTAACTGTTTTATTAATACATGCATGTGTCATCATTAAGTCATAAATTTAAATGGTCTGTCCCTTCTTGATTTAAAGTAATTATCTCAAAGATCTAGGCTGCTGAATGAATAATGGCATTATTCCTTTAATCTTTTATCAACTAGAGTTTTTTTTATTAGGGTTTGTTGTGGTTAAGATTTTTGTGTGTGTGTGTGTGTAGACATTGTAAGGCAAACAAAATAAATAGAATTTGTGCATATTTAGTTGGCATTTGAACCAAAAATAAATACATTGTCATTACCAGAGCAAAACACCTGTAACTATACTAGCCCCCAGACAAGGATTCTCAGACATTTTTATTATCATATGACATGTACCTGCCTATATCTTAATTGTACTTTATGAATATTTATTTATACATAACTTATAGAGCTAAATTTTGTGTGTGTGTTACTAGAAAATCTTAATTGAAGTAACGGGTAAAAAAATGCAGACGTTAAATTGTTTGAGAAAACTGACATTCAAAAGGTTTGTGCCTTCCTGAAGTAATAATTTAATTTTATCTGAGAGAAATCCTGAGGGTATATACAGGGCTTTGAATAACATCTACAAAATAAAAAACCATTTTTATTAGCACTAGAAAGCATACTTGAAACTTCAGGATTAAATCTTGTTCTTTTAAGAGCAGTGTTTCCGACAGGCAGTCCTCCCTATCAGTAGGCTTGACCACATATTGATATGGTTAGGTACAAAGCCTCACTCAGTTCATTTTAGATCACTATTCAAGACAAGATCATCGTGCATGTTTTCATTGCAGGGTACTTACTGGTCAGGGCAGAAATTATTGAAAGCTTTTTTTCTGAGGAATGACCAGTATTAAAATAGTTGAATACTGCTGGGTTAATTCAATATATACAGAGAAGTGATCAAAACCTCCAGTTTCATATTGAATGTAACCATTATTATTTAACCACAGAGATTACCAGACTGATATATTTGAAGAATGACTCAAACATTTATCCAATGCACTCAGTGAACAGATACTTTTAAAGATAACATCTTTTTCCTGCTCTCTTTGAGCATATTTTTCTTGCAATTGAAATTCCAGTGAAGATCTTCATTATTTCACTTTAGTGAAGGTTACTGTTCATTCACAGTTTCAAATCCAATTTCTTCATATATAAGAGGTTCCAAAATTTCACTTTGGGTTCTCATTCAAGTAGAAAACTCTGTCCACCATTGCTTGTTGTCTCTTTATTTGTTACAATTCCAGTTATAGCTGGTATATCGCAGAGAATATGTCCGATAAGTATGCATTTCAATTCTTTATAGGACAGTGGCAATTTACATAATTTTTTTTTTTTTTTTAAGCAAGAAGAAAACTTAGAAGGCATTGTCATTTACATACAAACAATGTATCATTTACATACAAAAAGGCTGATTAGGTAGAAATACAAGTGACTCTAGGTCAGACTTAGGATGCTTACTGTACTTCTTTCTGTCCCTAGAATTGTGAATTTATATGAAAAAAAAAAAAGTTCAGAAACTATGAATATGTAGACATGTTTTGAGTGCAAAATTTAACAGTTATCTTAGAGATCCTCAAATGTGGAGACATTCTTCTCTTATTCGGTCAGGCTAATCCAATGCTTACATTCTCCTTTGGCTATTAGTACTACCTGAATTAAACAAGGGCTTCTACCTTTAAATAAGGTGCCATTAGTGTCATCTTAGAGATTTTCAAGCGATCTCATGAAGAAGGAAATGGAAACCATCCTTAGTGCCTCACTAGACCATTTGTACATATGTACAATATGCAGATGTCATGCAGCTAGGATATTATGAATTCCATTGAAAAAGGTAACACAAAGATTTACTCCATGCTGCTGTGATTATATAGCATCAGAAATTAGGAAGTTGCTTCTGGCCAGGACTCTAATGGAACAGTCAAAAGAAATAGAAATCACAAGTCAAATTACAGAAGTCTATTTTTCTATTTATTTTTTTAATAGCATTGAAATTACACTGAATAACACCTTACTGTGACCTGCTTGTATTTGTACAATTAGAAGACTATAGGGACATAAGGGATATGTCTACCTTATTTAATATATGTTCACAATTTTGTAATTGTTTTTAGCAGACATATTTTAATAACTTCTGTGAACAGACTAGTTTAAACTAACTGATGTTTACACTTTATTGGTTAAAATTCTGTCTGGTCAGAGAAACTGTATTGGAGTCCATGGGGTTATTCAATTGATACTGATAATATTGAGTTATATCCTTGATATGGAAATTTAAAATAGCTTTGGTAATTAACATTAACTCATATGTTTAAACAGTTTACATAAAGGTGTGCATTTCAAGGCTAAGCCAGCTTTCAGTCCTACCAGAATTAGGAATGCTATCTTTGCACCACTGTATGTAAGAAATTGCACTAATATTTGTTTAATTATCCAGTCAAATTGAACAAGAAATTAGTTTGGCTGAAATAATCAAGTCTATAGTGAAAATGCCAGCTTTGATACTTACCAAGATTTGACAGTTGCATGTTGTCATGACCTTTTTTTTTTTTTTTTTTTATTAAGAGTTCGAGGTCAGAAAGTATGCTAGCTGTAATTACTGCCTTCATAAAATTCTGTAGGCCATTCTCTGTGGCATATTTGAACCAGATTGTCTACATATATGATTACTAATGCACTGGTTACAAATCTGTATTTTGTTCTCATAGCTGTTAAATCCTGGGTTTATTACCATATACAATCTGTGGAAACAATTTAACCTTTATGATATTTCCCTTCAAAAGTTAATAACTAGCAGGTTATTTCTTGAAAACTGTACATAATGTGAGAGGTAGCAAAAATCAAAAAATTAAAAATTTATTTTTTTTTTTTCAAAAATAAAGGCAGAAACCCATTGATTCTTTACTAAGAAAGTAATGTAAATGAAATTAATGTCTACAAAAGACTTTCCTGCTGACATTAAATCATTTTGCCTACTGAAGAAGAGAGGAAGAATGTTTTTGCCTAAAGGTATACCCATCTGGAAATTAAATCAATTTTTACTAGAAATGTAATGATTCAAAATAAACTGCAAAAAAGCTTGTGGTTTAACTGTTTCCATGTTCTTAAAAGTAGCCTATATTTAACCCATAAATGCCTTGGGCACTTAATTGCTTTGAGTTAATGAGTGCTAATCACTTCTAGAATTTGAGATCAGCAGCTCCTCCTTTCATGATTTTTAGTAATGTTACACGGACTATTTTGAATCACTCATATATTACTGTTTCCTGTTTCTCATTAGTTATATATGCAGCTCCTGTGACATAACAGCAAAAGAACAAAATTATATACCCATTAACTTCCTTTCTCAACCTTACCAATTGATTATACACATTTTCCCTTTGGGCCTTATAAAAGGCCCCAAGTTTTATTTTCCAACAAATTAGAAATATGGCAGCTTTTTTATAATATATCAAGTGTTTTAAATGTAAAGACATTAATTTCTATCCATATCCTCATGCCTGAAAATAATTTGTCTCTTATCTGTAGTAAGCCAGGCATGTTCATTATGCTTTCTTAAGCCTGCATCCTTATGAATTGAGATGTCAGTCTGAATGACATGAATCCTTTCCACAGCTGTGCCTTGAAGGACAGATGCATTTCTACCATGAATTATATCAGAAAAAAATCCTGTTGCAAAACTGATTTTCCCACTTCTCAGTAGTCTGTGAGGCAATTTCCATAACCCATGGAACTGTTGCTAAAATTAAAAGGGTATATATATGTATGGTTGTGTTGTTGAAGCTTGTATAGAGAACTGAGATCTCTATATATTAATTATGCCTTCTAATTATACCCATTTAGTAACCTACTCATGTCCCAAAAGAATCATAGAATTAATGAAGAGGAATATAATTCCTCATTTATCATAAGGAATTCTTTCAGTAGTCATATTCAAAATTACACATCAGCTGAGAGGACAGCATCGGTATTCATTTCTAGTTTCTGTTCCATTTTGCAGGCAGCATGGCTAGAACTTTGACTTGTTAATGGCAAAGATTACTTCATCCAGATGCTTGCATTTGAGGAGAGGGAAGAAGAAAAGGCTTAAATCTATCTGTTTGGGTTTTTTTTTTCTGAATTTAAGTATTCTTTCAGCTAACCAGGTGATTGTGTGCCCATCCATATTTCTTTGAGAGAAATTAGAAAACATCAAACATGATGAAAACTCCTGTATGACAAAGTCAAAGCCCCTTGCTTCTAAGAAGTATTTTTATGTATCAGTGACATGACATCTAAAGAGCAGTCTCCAAAGCATAGTATTAAGACAAGTTAACTTGACTGAAAAATATTTTCAGCTTGTTTAGGAGGGGGAGCTTAAGCCTTTCCATAAACTTCCCATCAAGTCTGTGGTATAAGGATCCTGTTGGACCTATTATACCTACTACAATTGGAGCAGCATCCCCAACTGATACTGTGGTGCTCACTTTGAAATGCCAGAACATTGCATACAATCTGCTACTAATGGTAAAAGGGTTAAAATAACATATGGGCTAGCTATCTGTCTGAAACTTCAAACAGCCATTCTACATCAAAAAGGAACTGAAGCAGATTTGTGATCAAAGTTCAGGTAATTTAATTATTTGCCTTCATGAATCAAGGGGCCATTGAACAAGCTCAGGATGTCTGGATATTAGAATATAGGAAATTTATTGTTTCTAATACTCCAACATTGAAGAGAGCATTTTCCTATAAACAAAGCAGTCTGAAATCAAAGAATTCAAGCAAAAGCTAGTGTGGAGACATTCCATTTTCTAGTATCTTTGTGAGCTGGAAATTAAGTTGATTCTTGTAGAGTGAGATATTTACCACTGTGATTCTTTGTGTTTATTTTATATAACTAAACATCTGCAAATCTTTCAAATGGAAATGCTTACCTCCTACTCTTCTAAGTTCACTTGGCTGACATCGTGTTTTCTGTTTCTCAGGTTCATGTGATTTTCATATGTTGTTTTAAAAATCTCTGCTTCTCAAGCTCTAAGTGGCTCTTTTGCCACATCATGCTTTGAGGTTCTTATTAGCACAGTGTAACTGATCTTATCAATGCTTGCAAATATCTAAAGGGTGGGGCTAGTTTCTTTTCAGTGGTGCCTGGTCAGAGGATAAATGGCAATGGGCACAAACCAGAACACAGGAAGTTCCACCAAAACATAAGGAAAAACCTCTATGAGGATGATGTAGCCCTGGAACAGTGGGCCCAGAGACGTAGAGTCTCCTTCTCTGGAGACTGCCAAAGCCTGTCTTGATGTGATCCTGCTCAACCTGCTCTAAGTGAACCTGCTTTATCAGAGAGGTTCAGCTAGATCACAGGATGTCAGTGGTTGGAAGGGACCCTGGAAATCTTCAAGTACAATCCTCTGCCAAAGCAGAACAGAGATGATCCCCAGAGATCCCTTCCAACCCCTACCATTATCTTGATTATGTAATGTAGACTGTGCACCATAACGTGGAGGAGAGAACTGTTTCATAGCTGATTCCTCCAGCAGCCCCAGCTGAAAGTCTGAAGAAATTTAGGCTGATGAGAGAATCCCATTGTTGGAAGGAGCAGTGATTGTTCCCAAGCATTCTCTGTGCTCCTTACCATAGGTAACATTCATGTTAATTCAGGATTGATGAAACAAAAATTGGCTGGCATATTTTAAAACATAAACATATCAGAGATATGCATGCTGATACAAAATGGATTTTCAGCTTGCAAAAAATAAATGCCACCTTCTTTCTTGGAAGGAAGAATACCTTGGTGTCCATCCCATTTAATTTCACATTTGTTAGTATCGGGCCTAGAATTCCGTGCTCCGTCAGGTTCTGACCCTTTTCTTTTTTTTTTTTTTTTTTTTTTTTCTGTGTTCATGGACCAAAAATAATATACTAAAATTTCTTATGATAAGTGCCAGTCTTAGTGTGTATTTTGTATTTATCTACTATGTCATTTCTGCATAAAAGGTATGTCATTGACTGTGTTTGTCGGTGTTATATACACAAGCTGCAACATTTCTTGGTGTCAAACTGCTGTTGAAGCCAGTGAGATGTCTCTGTGCAGAATGCTTCCTTACCTCTTAGCAGGAACAGAAATAAATTAGTGGGACACAAGTCAGAGGAGACAGGAAACAAATGAAATCACTGCATGTGGTGACATGTTTCTGAGAACAATATAAAAGTTATATAAATAGAAAGAAAATAAAATGGGTTTGCTTATCCCACCTTCTCATATTTACCTGTGAAATACTAAGTACCACAAATTTCTAATACTGCAGATCCTATTGAAAAGATTTTTCTTTATGGTATGGAAATTTTTATTGAACAAAAGGTCTGCTAAGTTTAAAAATATAAATAATCTAATTAATATAACACAATAATTAAGAGAAGGTAACAGTGCAGAATACTGCACAATTGATTGTCAAAATCATGAGGAGATCTCCAAAGTATTTTGTTTGAAATGGTGACACAATGCTTGGAGAGACATGCTCTTCTGCTTCCTGTAATGAAGGTACAATCTCCTTGACATATCAGCTAACTGTAAAACAACTTGATCAGTTCTATGCATTGCTATTCCTTACATAATGTTACAGAATGAAAGCGGCTATGCTTAGTGGTAAAGGCATTTCAAATTCCTACCATAATTCCCTGGTAACTCTGTTATTAAAAGAAATTTTTTGTGTGTGAAAATTTTGCAACCACTGAGTCTGATTTTTAAATGTCATCAATTTGGACAGAAAACTTTATTTTAAGATTGAAAGACCTTGTTTTTAATTTCAATTAAATAAACATGTAAAATTTTTGCCATGTGGTAGCTCCATTTCATATTTGCCAAGAGATCAGCCAGAAGAAAGGTGATTATTTCAGTGAAGTTACTTGGCTCATATAACACCAAATCTAAAGCAGCACTTAAGACAGCAGTATTATAGTCAGCCAGGCGGTATTGCCCAAAAGTTTTAAGTGTGTGTATATACATATGAGAACATACACTCTTCCTAAATGTCTATCAGAGTTTTACTTTGAAATCGATCTCTGATGTTAAACAAGACCATACACCTGAGTTTATGGAAGTTTTAATTTCTGCAATATAAACTATTTGGTGGTGTGAGTGGCTACATTTGCCAGTGAATGATGTAGTGACAGTGCACATGCCTGTGCTATTACCAGAGGAGGAGGAATTGATTAGCAATAACACACTTCATTAACACTGCACTTTCTCAATCATTGTAATTGTGGTTCTTCCCCTAAAACATCAAGTGGAACAGGTTTCATTTCAACCAAATCAATCTAATGTGTTAAAATTTACATAATTTCCTCTTATTGCATTTATAGAGCAGCAGGAATTTTAATTTGCATTGTCTGTATAGTCTATAATCAAAGTGTTAAGAGCACAAGGTTTATTCATTATGCATGGCATGTGGTGACAAATTTACATAACAGGCTGCATCTTGCTGAAATATTCCTCTTTCCCCATGCCCACCTTTGCAATTTTGGCTAAAAACTCATTTTCTGTAAGCCTGTTAATTCAATTACTCAAGCCTTTGAGTTCCATAGAACATTTATTAGGGAGAAGTATCCATATGAAAATAAGTAAGTGGATGAAATGTCATACTGAAAAATGAGAAGTGCCAAGGAAAAGCCTTGAATACTGGATTGTATTTCAAGATTTCAAGAGAAAGGTAGTATGAAACCACTGTGGTGTCTGCTATTGCTATATACCAAAGGTAAACATTCACAGATTGAATGGAAAGGTACATTTTTATTTGTTTTGTGGTGAATAGATTGTAGAGAGCCTATTCTAAGAATTTTTTCAAAGATTAGGGGTGAGAAAATGTGATACAGTATTTAAATGCTTTCTTTCTATACACATTACGTGACAGCTGTATGAACTCCAGAGTAATTTTGTGAACTCCATAGAATAGTCTTGTCAAATTGAAATCTTTGCACCTGGTTTTGTATTCTGATGTTCCCAAGCATCAGCATATCTTATTGTTGGTTAAGCATCTGATGAAAAAAATGCCAGTTGGAAATGTCACCAAAGCTCCTCTTTATTAGAGCTTCTGGTCATTGTGGGGGAGCCTGTCTGCCTGTGTAGGTGAGAATGGATGTTCCTGAAAACCAGAGAAGGGGAAAGGTGGAAATATATGAAGAGTTAGGTGCAATGCCAGTTCATACCATCTCAGAATGTGCTCTCTCTGGGGAATTGCACCTGGAGGTTAATTGAACCAAGTGAACCTCTGTGTTTACATTTAACATAATGAATTAAACTGCTGAGTTCAGTTTGGGAAATTGCGCTTTATGTAGTAGCACCTCAGAGTTGGCTTAGTCCCACTGCTGTGAGCTTTCTAGGAGAATAAAACCTGCAGGAGTCTAAACGGAAGTAGATTCAATGTGCTTTTGCCATGAGAATAAAACAGTCAAAGCAATATATCTTAACCAGCTCTGCTAATGCAAAGTTCAGCAATGCAGCTACTACTGAATGTGCTGTCGTTTTTATTCCCCTTCAGTCAATTTGATACATAGTTTTTCTTTTCTGTGGCTTCAGCAGCTGTCATGTAGATTAGACTTCAGCTGAAATCTCTGTCTGTGGCACTCTATGAATAAGAAAAATGTGTTTTACAACTCAATATGAGAGATGAAAGAGAGATCAGATAAAGTTAAAATGTTTTAGAAGTTTAGCAAGTTGTTTCTTGAAATGCCTACGGAACTTGGCCAGCCAATAAAATAAGAGAATACGTACATTGATCATTTGAAAATGATGATGAATATAGTTATTGTAAATACTGGGATGCAACAAATAAACCTACAAACCAAACTACAGTTTTTCTATCAACTCAGTCACTTAGCTTTGTTTGAAAACAAAACAAAGATGATGAAGCTTGGGCAGGACTTTAGGCAGGCTCAGCAGAACTTATTTCATTTTGTATTTTTTTTTTTCTTTCTTTCTTATAGTATCATCTGGGTCTTTTCTATAATGATGGTCTCTTCCAGAACATATGCTAATGCTGAAGCCTCTCTTTTTATGGCACATTATTCTTTCAAGATTTCAGTCTTGTATTGCAAATCTTAAGTTTACTATAGCGTGCATTGAAACCTACATGCTACCTACATATGAATGTGAATTTGAGTGAACGCACCTTTTTAAAGTAATTCTGCTTTGCCTGCCTGAGGTGGCAGAAGTTAGAGACTAAAAGTGTTTGGTGACCCACTTGAGATTGTTTTGGGGTTTTTTTTCAGTAGTACAACACCGTATGCATAGAGGCAAATTCTTTGCTTATTTACATGATACCAAAGAAGTGAGAGCAGACACCTGGTTTTAAGTGCTAATATTTTCAGGATGCTTTAAAAAATAATTAAAAATATTAATGCTGACAACTTTCAAAGGAAATAGATCAACTACAAATGGACAAAATATTCTACTAATTTAGTGTTTCATCCCTCCTTGATCCTATTTCTGTTTGGGCACTACACAAAAAGCCAGTGTTTAATACGTATTTGGAAACATAGTTTTAAATCAGTGAAAATACAGCAATATGACATTGCCAGTTCTAGTGGAAAAATGAAATGTCATGTAACCGAAATAAGTGCTGCAATTCTTTGTGAGGTGATTTCTATTTTTTTTTTTTTTTTTTTTCCTGAATTATTACATTTTATAAATATCCTACTATATACAGGTATGTTCTTATCACCCAATCCACCAGTACAGGGTGATGGGCTGGCCTACTCTCAGATGACCGGCAGCCAGCAGCAGTTAATGAAAGCATAGCAGTGGAATTATTGGCACCTTTTTTAACTGCACTGACTCCATGCTCACAAGGTAATTATTTCTCAGCTTTGCTTTATGTCACTGAACATAAGACATGCATCAGTGGTCCTACAATAAATTTCCAAATAATCTATCTGTGAAACTATAAATTCTAAGTGTTTGTGGGGAAAGGGACCCTTGACTCCAAATATAATTAATGCAGGGGTATTGCCAACACTGGCCTCTTGTCTTCTCTTTCCTGAAGTGCAGTCATTGAATTTTAGGCAAGGCATAGAATTGTGGTAGTGGATGACTATAAGCAACTTTATATATTCCTGGGTATCAAAGGAATGACAGCATCTATTTATGTGGAAATTCTCAGTATTTTTGAGGATGGATTAATGGGATTACATAAAACAAAAGGAAAGATCATGGAGCTGTTGTACTTAAAAGTTATGTTTCATGTTAAGTTTTATTCTGCAGCAAGCTATGTTTATGGGTTCCATTATGAGAACTGAAATAAAAGATAGATCCAGGAAGAACATGAATCTTCTTTGTTATCTATGCGGTCTGCCAAATAATATTTCTTTTTATTCCTCTTGCATTAAAAAACACAAAGACAAAATGAATTTTTGGTTTTGACTTTTCACCCATATGTTGCTTAGTATTTAATTTTTTCAGTGCCGGGATCCTTCTTTTAACCTGTGTCTCTATTGCCCATTTTTAAATATACAAATACCATAGATTCCTTTTTCTGCATTCTTGAACTCTTTCAACTCAATGAGATTTTTACTGCTGAACTTTAAAAGGTCTAAGTGTTCAGAGTGCCACATACAGTGGACTCCCACTCTCAGTTCAATTTTTTCCATCACACTTCCTATAGAGATCCTCTTTTTGAAACAAACCAAAACAACCTGTGATTCTAATAATTTCAAGCATAATAATGCACTACAAAATTTTGGGAGTACTAAATCATCTGGAAAACACTAAAACAGGCAGATCATATGTATCTTGCCATCCTCAGAAGCAAATAGTATTAGAAGTCTTTTGAAGAGGCCATAGATAGCTGCAAGGCATCAGAAAAAGGGTTGAATTACTTAAGCCAGAATATTTACATGGCACTGAGACTAAATGTTGTCAGAAGTGTTTGCCTTGTTGAATGATCGAGATAAAGCTGCTACAGTCTTTCCAACTCATTCAGCTCTACAAGCTTTCATTACCTAAAACTGGACTGAACCCACTGCATCAGTCTTGTTGTTCTTCAGTCATTAAATAACTTATATTCAATAACATTCTGGTATGATTTGTTGCTTCTAAAGTTTTTTTTAAGAAACATTATTGGATTAGGAATCTTTGAGCACAGGATACCAACGCCTTTCTTAAAAGATTCTGACAGTAAGAAAATAGACTGAAATTTAAGTTCTTTCTTACAATTTTCTTTTTCAGATTCATTTGACATCTTTCATTTCAGAGAAGACAATCTCTATTTTTAGTGGGTTTTCTGTGTAAAATAACTCTTGTGCTCTTATTACATATTTGTTATATTCTCAGTCTGAAAAAAACAAGGGACATATATTTGATTAATTAATTCTATTGAAATCCATAGTCTTGTCCTTACCATTGAAACATAGATACTGTGAAAATTGATTACAGTATATCAGATCACAAGATATTCCCTGTATTTCACTTGCTCTTTTCCAATTATTTTTTTTTTCAAGAAGTTCAATACTACATATTCAGTTCTGATTTTTTTTTTCTGCAGGTTTAAAATGAAGGAAAAATAAATATTTTGGCTTTGTAGTAAACTATTATATAAGAAGCTGTAAAAAAAGAATAACAGTTTAAGAATGAGGACTAAAATCTATTGAAATGCTATACAATAAGATCTGGAGAAAATACTTGGAAGAAATTATGAGACTGTATTGACTTAATGCTCTACCTTTTGAAAACCCCACACAGTCCTTGGGAGACTATTACAGACAGATTTATCTAAATTTTATCTTATTCCATAGTAACCTCACATCTTGAGGAATAATGTTACCAAGTATCTATTTCACAGACCACATAGTTGCAATTTCTTATGCAGAAAGGAAAAGGTATTTACTACCCAGGCAAATATCACAAGGCAACAGATTTGCTGTGATTTTAGGTACTTCTTTTCTGTAATAAAAAACCTAGCATTTTTAATTCAGTGGAAAATCTATTTAATCCCCTAGTATTCTTAGCAAATAACTAATGTAAGAGTTTCCAAAACTCATTTGACTTAAGAGGAATTGCTATCTCTCACATCGTATCAGTTGGACTCAACTGAAACTAGTTTCCAGATTTATTTATCTGTCTGCATCCTGCTTCAGTATAGGGCAAAATAAATGGACATATTAGAAGTCATGTGGATACATAGTAACGTATGTATAGTTAGTGAGTCTTCTGTTTTGTGTAGCTGTTTCTGTTTAGCATAAGAACATGGAAAATCCACTAGATTAAATTAATGGAGCTACAGAATATAGAGATAGACTTTACAGTTAAAATGTCTGAAATTACTTCTTTTTTTATCTTAGTATTTGAAATTAGTTTTAGGTCAGGAAAGTAACAGAAAACAAAATTTACTTCAAGAGCAAAATACATTACCTTTAAAATAAATGAATGCTCTCTAAACCTTCTGCTCAAAGTTTAATATTTTTTTTGGTTCTGAACTTTAAAAAGAAAAAAAAAATCTAGTGAAGAAGATACAGTTTTGGTCTTGTTCCGCAGTAGGAAATGTTTGCCAATATAGTTATGCCAGAATATCAGTAGCAATACTTAGTTTAGGCACAGCATGTGATGGCAAAGGAATGCTTTTATCAGGTCATTAATAAAACTCATATAGCTAAAATTATTCATCTTTGGCATTTGAAATACTTCTATTCACAGGTTTTTGTTCTACACCTCTGTCAGTGAGGAGAGGCTGAAACCATGCTTCTCTGACTGATGTAGGCTGGACCCATACTTTCAGGGTGCCAGATAAAGTGAGAAAATTGCTAATTTAGACATCTCTAAAGTTTGTTCTATTTTAAAAATAATAAGAATTCTAAAGTCAGAAACACTGATATCACCAACAGAAAAATATATCAGTGAAAAGGGATTTTAGGTCCTGTAAAAACTGTCAAAAAAGATCATGGAGTATATGGGTTAATTACACATTTTCTGATCTAGATGGATCTTAGTAGAAATATGTAGGTTCTTCTCCTACCATTGTGTGTTCTTATAATGTCTTGGTTTTCAGTCTTTATCCAGGTCATTAATTTCTTTACACCTTCGAGATGGCTGTGCCTGTCTCTTTTAATATGTTTGTGCACGGTTTTAGAAATCTAGAGCCTTTAGGGAAATAGATCCTACTGTCAAACCAGGGATAATTTCCAGTCTAAGCAATCTAAAAATGTCTGAAGACTTTTCTTACATAAAGGCTTTGTGCAGGAAGCTAAAAACCTGTGGATATAACATAGCCTGAGTACAACAGAATATATCTAGCAGTGGCCTTCGGTTCAGACCCTGCCGATGTAGTATTAGTTAACTGCACATACCAACATTAAATCAGTAAAATAAAGCATTTGGAAATGTCACAGGTTGCTGGTGGACTATGTGCATCATTCATACACAGTACAATTCAATCATTAGTGTTTAAGCACCACCTTCCACTTTTCTGTGTATATGCTTTTAAGTGCAAAGTATATTTTGTCTAGACCTGGGATGTTTGTGTCTGAAGGTATGATTGTTTAAGGAGAGGTAGAACAAAAAACAAAAACAAAACATAAAGAAGTTCTCAAACCCCTTTGTTACAGATCAGTCTTTGGATATGTCAATAGCTGTTACACAAGGATAAAACTGCTAAATCAGTAGATTTGTGTGTTGCCCACCAAGAGAGCTAATATTACTGCAGCATACATGGCTCTCTGTCATTTTTCTGCTTTGCAAAAATTACTTCATTATTGCTGATAACTAAGAAACTATCAATGCCAATTTCTTATTCTTTCAGTACTGACTGGTTAATATTTCTTTAGGTCAGAGCTGTCCTGGGTTGTGATTGTCTTAGGTTAATATGTACTAAAGCTACTAAGCAGAAATGAGACACTATGAAAAATGTTCAATTAGAGAAAAGATGGAAGTGGTATAAGATAAAAATATTATTAATATTTTGTTTTTCTGGAAGCATATTTCAGTTTATTTCCTCATCATCATTATTTGTTTATTTGAAATGCATGTGATCTTATGCTATGGGGATTTAGTATAAATCAAAATGAAATGCAGTGAGTATGAATCAGCTTGACATTAGATCTTTTCTGACAGTAGGTTGAAAAAAAGTGCTTGACAAACATATTATTATTGGTAGTATTGTCCTTTAGCATTAATTCCTGTTCTTTTGTTGTTTTTGTAGCTCCTCTTTAAAAATTAGTTTTAGGAAAATGAAATACAGGGTTGGCTTCTTCTTTGTGGTTGTGACAGAGTTCAGACTGAATTTTATATGTGCCATATTTCTATTATTGCTCTTTCTTTAATGGTCTGCTTTGAATTGTTTTTTGGGGGTTTTTTTGTCACCTTTTGATTTTAAGATTTAGGAATAAGAAGGTGAGTAAGGCCAAAACAGGAGAAGAATGACCTATTCAGATGCTAGAAACATACTTAAGGCTGTGAAAATAACAAATGAAAATTATTTGTAAATTTTAAGGCACATAAAACTAGCTTGGCTTTGGATAGAAGGTGAAATATTGGCACAGTGGCTCTGCTGCAGAGATCTTGGAGATGGCTTGGGCCATCCAGTAAAAGGTGTGCTCTTTTTAAAGACCCAGACAACTTCATCTTGCCTGCCTTCAAGCTACTTAGCTCTTGTTAAATGGATAGCGGCTACAAGATGTTTTATTTCCAGCCAAAAACTGAGAAAAATCTGAACTAATACCATTACTGAAAAGATGCTAGCATTTAATGCAAGACAGTAAAAAGGTTAATATCAATTTATTAAATTGGAGTTCTTAATTCGTAAGAAGAGGAAAAATTTCCTCTTGAACTCCGTATAATTTATTTGGAATGGTACTAAATGGTAATGAAGAAGTATTGAAGTGCTTACTAAATACTGAGAGATGCTCCTAATAATACAAGCATCAGACTGAACTGCTAGTATCTTGTCAGGTTTACAGAGCATAATGAGAGATATGACTAGATATAGTACAATGTTTTTTAAGAGTTTGGATTTGTCATGGTTTTGTTAATGATGATGTAGTATACAAGCATGTTTGGCTGAATGGGTTGTATTAAGAAAACAAAGCAACTGGTGTCTCAAAGGTAG
The DNA here is from genome assembly GCA_025447755.1 of Corythornis vintsioides. Taxonomy (NCBI): domain Eukaryota; kingdom Metazoa; phylum Chordata; class Aves; order Coraciiformes; family Alcedinidae; genus Corythornis; species Corythornis vintsioides. The sequence goes on from JAOEGS010024199.1 coordinate 20,323, forward strand.
CTTTGCTGGGTGACAGTCTTTATAAGAAGCTGAAGCACAGTCTCATGTTGAGCAGAAAATGGAATGCAAATATTGACCAAGTTAATCTGAGAGTTGAAAATGTGTTAATGTTGAACTTGATAGTAATTGTGTATGTGTGTGTGTGTATCTACATGTTTGTACATGATAGTGTACATTTGGTGACTTTCTGATACTGCTGTAGTCTTTAAAAGTAAAAAAAACCAAAACAATAAAATCAAAAAGAATCAAAAGAATGGCTAATATATTAAGGCATGAACAAGAAACTGACAAGATAATTTTCTTTATTTACCTGCATTGATGGAGGTACATTAGGTTCACAAAGAGTAATACTACACCACATCAACTTAATTTTCAGTTGTATATTCTAGAATTTTATCTTTTAATAAAGCATTCTGATTCCATTTAATATGGAAATATTTTGTTTATATATACCTGAGATTTTAAAGTATTTTTCTATAAGAGGTTAGTTTATAATAAAATTAATTAACTGAGGGTCTTGCTTTTCCATTTGCAGTATGTTCATGCAATATCTACATACTAACATATAAATAGAAAATTTGATAATTTCAGTAAAATATTCAGCAAACACTTGGTATGTCATCAGTTTTCCTCATCTCAGTAGACCACTTGCACAAAGTCACTAACATGCATTGTTATCATAATTGTATTTTTTTTTGGGTAATTTTTGTGAGCATTTTGAACTGTATTAATAGGATATCAAGCGATGTAATACCGTTAGTTTACTAAATGGGTAAGTGTAGTTCTTTGAGTTAGATTTCTGACATTAATATTAACAATTAGAAGCTGAAAGTCTGCTGTAAATAGTTACTTAAAATACACTGTTTCAGTGATTGTGCTTGATAATGTGATTCAGTGAAGTATTTGCAAAATAGAATCTGAAAGTATGTAAATCTGATAAAAAAGATTTAATATGAAATTAATATTTGTAGATACATTGGCATATTTGCATAGCTTTTGTAATTGCTCATGGGTGTATCAGAGTATCTTCAATTTATTATCAAGTAAAAGAAGAGTGAATTAGATAGAGTAGGTAGCTAAATACATAAATTCTTCTCTGATCTTCCAGATCATTGGAATTAGGTTCTGCTCAATACAACTGATGGCTGAAGTTGTATCTAAGAGTTCAAAGCACAACTGCCCATCTTCACAAGACAAACAGTGAAACTCTAATAGTGAAACAGATGATAAAAAAAATAATTAAACATTTAAAATAAATAAAAGGATTTTAATTCAACTGCAAGGTTGGGCACTACTCAGACTAGTTGTTTTCAGCTACTAATTTTTATTTACTGCGTCAAATGTACTTTTGACTTATATCTTTGCAGCTGATTTCGATTGAGGATGCTAGTTTCTTGATACTGTGCAACGTGTCTTCCGTACAGTCAGGACCTTCCATTATGACCAAATTCTGCTTTGATCCCAAATCTTCTCATCCCTAGTCATCAGTGTCTGTTATGTGGTGACTAATAATCAGTATATGTCTGATTCACTGTTTCCTCTGAAGTTCCTGGTTCTTAGTAATCTTTGTTTGCCTTGCTGTAATCATTGCTGATAATTGGATTCTGAAACTGAGTTTTTACCTTCCCTTAATATCAGAATGTCTCATGTAGTTTATTACTGAGTGTTTTAGAATAAAAGGTAATTTTGGGTAAAGGAGGTTAAACGTAGGTGGGTAACTTTAAGGAAATGTCAATTAATTTTACCAAATCTTTTTTAACATGTATTTTTAAAAGCTTATGGGACACTATATGCTCTGTATCTGAAGGACTGCAAAGTCAGCAACATTTTAGGTGGCTATCTTTCTAACCAAATTTGGGTGATAGTTTTGTTGAGAATATGAAAGTTAAATAAAAGTAACTTGACCTTGAAATTTTATTAGTATCATTTATATGTCCGCACAATTTATAATATAAAATGTTTCTGATTAATTTTAAATTTCAGACTTTTGATACTTTTCCAGTCTATAATTGGGTTAACACATACAAGCAACTTCCATTCTTCTAACAACAGAGATAATGCACATAAATCTGTCTGCTGCCAGCTTAGAAAGTGCCAAGGAAGTGCACACAAAAAGTGTACTACCTATATCTCTTAAACTTCTGCATCTAGTTATTTTAATTATTGCTGTAATATACATGTTAAAATTAGATAATCTTGCTTTTATCTTATAATTTCTGTAGAATTTCTTTTTCCATCTCAGTAATTCTTAATTTGTTACAGCTGTTTTCACCCAAATAATCTTGCATTCCTTTCTGGGCTTCAAAATGGTATTCAAAACCAGGGCAAGTCACTCAACAGGAACATTGTTTCAAAGTTCTGCAGCATGCTTGCTTGCACATAAATCCTACCAAAATCTATGGTCTCCCCAATCTTTTCATTAGTTTTGAATGAGGTACCTGCTTGGACAATTGCTTGCCACTGCAAGGGCAGCTGTGGTGCCCCCTTGCTGTTCCTCCCCAGCTCTCCTGTCCCAGCTAGGTGTAGAGCATGGCTCTGAGTCAGCCAGGGACGGATGAATGGCTGTAAGGACACAAAGAGGAATACTCCTAAGGCCTGCTTTCAAGAACTAGTAGCTTGTTTGACAACCTCTGTTTCATATTAGTTAACATGTTAGATTAGCTATTAGTTAAAAGAACATTTTAGGAAAAGCTTTATTTCTAGATCAGGCCTAACTTTGGAAAGCCATGTCTGCTGTATAGTTTGGGGAAAATAAGTATTTTTGTAACAGAGAATGGCCCTTTTATCCTTGTTTTCCCTTCCCTTTCAACTGCTTAAATTACTCATTTTAAATACTGTGCTATACAACTAATAAACAGGTTTGCATCCTGTTTAATATAATGGAAGTGAAAAGAGCAGCAGGAGCTCCTTTGTTAGTGCGCTGTAATATATAAGGAAATAAGCACTGAAGAAAACACAGTTTGCATAGGGCTTACCTTTGCTTATGAGGAAGTTTACTATGGTAAGTTTAACATTGTGCTGCCTGTACTCATGGCTTGAGACCTCAGCTCAAATATCTGTGTGCAATATATATATTTTTTTAACAGTAAGATATAAAGAATGCCAACAAATGAGCTATCGTGCATTTACTAACAACGTATTTAGAACAATGTCATCTGACTAACAATATAAAGCCTTGGAAATTCCATATTTCTGTTCTGTTGAACAGAACATGTTGAGAACTCAATTCAAGTAATCTTGTCATTTAAAATGGTAACAATTCTGTGTCCTTTGACAGATTTGGTAAATAACCTTCATTTCTGTAGTCATTTGGTCTCTTCCTTTTTTCTCCTTTTGAAATCTTAACTCACATCCAAGTTGTTTGATGTGGAACCCCAAGTCATTAAATTATTTGTAGGGAGGAGAGTAGAAAATACTGTTAAATACAGCTTAACTGATAAACTGCTGTTGCTTTAAGAATACAATCTGAAAAAATGTAATGAGAAAAGTTTGGATTTTGGCCAAAAAAAATTTAAACCTTTATGGTGGATTAAACTGTTTTGCAACTAAATACTACTTTTCTCTGAAACAACCCATTCCCTCATGCAACTAAATACTGCCATATGTTTAAATTCTTCCAGGCCTCCTAAGGCTGACCTAGAAGAAATGTCAACAAATGTTTGTGAGTCCTTATGGCCCTGTAACATTTTCTTTAAAAAGTGAAGAATGGAACAGCAGGAGCTGTAACACTCCCACAGAACAGACATATGAAGGCATATGGCTAACATGGGAGCCTGCTGGCTCTTCAAAGCTTGCTGGCTTAATTCTTAAGGCTCCTTTTTTTGTTGCTTTTTTTGTTGTTGTTGTTGTTTTTTCCCCCTCTATCAAGACAGATAAACCTTCTCTTCCACAAGTTTCTCTGTTCTACTCAGAGCTGTGTTTAGCAAGCCTGGGGTTCTGTATGGCCCCCAATCTGCCACAGGAGAGCAAGCTCGTTTGTTCCTAGGGGTGGCAGATTGATAAATGCAGATACAGTGCCATGTACTGTCTGTCCTTTAAGACTGCTTCTGATTTTGCTGTTATGGGCGAAGATCTTCAAATGCACAGGTTCACAAGTTTTTTTAAGTCAGTGTGATTTAATCGTGTAACAATTCCAGACTTTCAATGGAATTCATGCTCTTTAATCTTTTTTATGCCTTGGATTTATTTTTTTTTTTTAATTCCTTGGAAGTATCCTTTCCCGGAATTATTAACTTTAACTGAAATATTTCTGTGCTGGAATGAGGTAACTTTAGTACTGGAAAGTTAGGGCATAAAGAAATCTGTAGGGAAAAAGTACAACTCAACTCCCCTTCCAATGGTTTGCGTTTCATGTTTCTGATATAATGCAGTTTTACTTCTGTTTCTGAGGCACTTACTAACATTTGTGTAGCATAAAGTACAGCTTTGTAGGCTTATGCGTTTCCAGAGGCTGTAAAGGCTATGTCTGCACCATGCAACCTGGGATAAATGAGCGAATTGTCATATATAAAGGGAGGACCAGAACACCTTTACTAAGTTACATAGTCTTCCAGCATGAGCGAGTGTGGGAACCTTACAGTGCAGTCTGAAAGGATGTTTTACCATGAGGCTGTGAGGATGTGTTGGCTTCCCTGCTGTCATCTAAATTTATGATGCAGCACAGGATTTTGCTCTGAAACTTGAAAATTTTGTTCAGTTTCGTTTCAGTATATTGTACCATATTCATGGATGTGAAGTGTTTTAAACCATGAAATCTTGACCTTTTGAGTTACAGCATTGTGTATTTCTTAATACCACAAAATATTTCTTCACAAAGTATTTTGTAAGATAATTTATGTAGCCACTCATAAGATTATGCTGTCTTGATGTGAGGGGTTGTTGAGGTTGATCGTCTTCAATGTGGTTGGGGATGTTCCTGTGCCCTGAAAAATAAAAGCATAAAACCAGCACATGAATAAAATAAAAAATAAATGGAAAAACCCAACATATAGTGATCACTGTGCACTAAAGTTACAGTAACAAGTAAACAATAATATAAAATAATGAATGTTTCACATGAGATTGACAGAATAAATAATTGGATTTATTTCTATAAAGGGTGTGGGGAAGACTACTATTATAATTTCAAACACCTCAAATGAATTTTCTGAAGTGTTCAGCTATAGTTTAACATTCAGAATGCTGCTGTCTGTTAAAAAGGACTACATTAAAATTACAATTGCTATGAGTACTGACTGGAGATGTTGAAGCAAAGTTGTCCACATTCTTAAGTAAACTTAGTAGGTGACTTGTTTCCATATAAGTCACTTTAGGTTGATACATTCTAAAAACAACAACAAAAACAAACAGAAAAAAACAAAACAAACCAGCAGTAAGTTTTCTTTAGGTATGTTGAGTTGTCATATACTCATAAGTCTTATGAACCTGAAGATAATATTAACTATATGAGTATTTATATTATCTAAATGGAGAGCTCAACAAATTGCACATTATGTATATAGCCTTATTTTGGCTCAGTTCCATAGCATGCATATGGAGCAATATTTACTCTCTTAAATAGTAACTACACATCTATATGATTCTAGTTTTAGAATATCTTACCATTCATTGTGAAAGTAAATTATCTTTACAATATAATTTTCAGATACAGACCTTAATTATTATCTCATGTTTATCCATGGACCTGAGGACCACAGGGCATGCTGACAAAGTCTATCACTGGCAAATGGAATCTCAGCCCACCAGAGCTACACAAACATGTTTATCACCGTGCCAAATCTGAATTAGCAGGTCTGATCACAAGCTCATATGCCTCAGCTCACAATAGGACTTCGTGGGTTGGGCACAGTGTGCAGTGCTAACCACATTTATTCAGCTTCAACTCAGCTTGGAACTTGGGTGGAAAAAGCTCACATCTACCAGCAAATACTGTGTAGATACTCCCAGCAAGTTGGCCTAAGACCACCCAGAAGACTTAAGTTATAGCCTGGAATATTTTTCCATCCCTGTCCAATTCAGTTGAAAAGGCAAAAAGTTACTGCTGTATGAAAATTATTCCACTTAGATGTTTTTAGATAAGCTTTTGGCAACTAGACGCTTCTATTATTTTTCCTGGAGAGTCACATTCCTCCACAGCTGGCAAATGTTAAAGTTATCTTTGATTTTTATCATGCATTTCGTTATTTCCATATGCAGTCTTGCATATTGTCTGGATATACTGTTGAGGATAGTATCAAAACATCAGCCTGTATTGTTCAGTCCTGTAAACTGTAATGTATCATTTAAAGAGGCCTGGTTTTGGAGTAAGTAGAGTTTAGCCTGTCTGTCTTAATGTTTTAAGCTTTCTTTTGTCAAACTTAAAGATGGTTGCATGGGTAAATTAATGTGTTTGACATTCACTCGTCCTTGATTGAGAAGCCAACTGTGTAATGTCCTTTGAGAAAACAGAAAAGGAAATGAGGAAGACTAGGAAAGGCAAAAGCTGAATGCCTTTTTGTTGACTTAGAATGACTTTACTGTCCATTTTCACTTCCTTCTGGCCTCCCTAGATCTAGCAAAACTATGACTTGTGGTTGTTTGGGAGATGGGGGGAAATAGGGAAAGAGGTGTATTAGATCCAGAAATAAGACTGAATTAAACTTTTTTTTAAAGCTTTACAAATGTTTGAAGAATCATTTCTAGGTTTGCAATAGGCTTCCCAGATTGAATCATGTATCTTCATGGAATGACAGAGATATTCAGTGAGTTGAATGAGGTACACAGAAATTCAGAAATGTCAGATCTCTGTAGTGACTTTGAAGAACTCTTCTTTATTTATTAATAAAAGGGAGAAGGTAGGAAAAAATGTCCCTAAGACCAAAGAATTCTGTCTTTCTTGAGTCTCTTGGATGAATTCTGAGTTATTCATTTTTGTGGTATTTCTGATGTCCCAGAATTATTCTTTCTGGGGTGTCTCCAGTGGACCTGGAACCAGCAGGATGATTTTGTAGAACATTTATATAAAGATTTTGTTAACGGTTAGTTGAATTTCTTCTTTTTCTGTGCTGTGTCCCCTACAGCTCAACTAATGGGGGCATTCAGCATACTTCAGTGACTCTCAATTTTTAGGTTTTCTTTTCAGGTCACTAGAAAAGATTGATAAAAGAGAGCAGAAGAAAGCCAGAGGAAAGAAATAGAGAACAGCTACTGTAACTGGCAGGAGAGAAAGATAAGATAAATAAAGCACCAAATACTAGTGTAGACAATCTTTGCTATAACTTTGCTCTAGAGGAAGGATTTGGCCATTTGTATTTAGTGGAAGAAAAGCTCCAAAGAATATGAATAAGAAAATGACAAGGGAAGGAAACAATAAAAAAAATAATTGCAGGGAAAATTTGCCATACAAATATTGCAATGATTACAAGATCCCCCTCTAGTACTCTCTGACATCTGCTACCTGTAGAGCTGAGTTTCATCATGACTTAGAAAGTTTCAGAGTAATTGTGAATACCTCTTGCAATGGTAGTAACTGATTTTGTTTGCTTTGTATGTATATGTTTATCCAAGACAGAATATACATTAGCATTTTACTGCTGGTAGTTCAGGAACACAGATTTAAATCAATCTGTTAGATTTTAACTATAAAAAGTGAAGTTTTTTAGAGGACAGATTAAGACTTTTTCCAAATGCAGGGAATTAAAATTATATACATTGTGATAAACAGAAATATTTGATTATGCACAAAAATATGTATACATTTTAAAAATTATTATTCTATTTATATAAAACATGGCTATTTATCTAGGTATCTATGTATAAAAAAAAGTATGTATCTGCTTACTGTGGATCCTCTTTTTTCCAAATTTATATTTTAGAAGAAACACATAAAAGTTGGGAACATTGAAATAGAGCGCATGATTTATGATATTTAAAATGACAGCACATGCCTGCCTTCAGGCCTCCAAATCCACTTGTATTCTTAGTACCTGGATAGGATGGGACGGGAGCAGCATGAAGCTAATTAATACAGACTTTATCCTTAAGGGTCTATCATCTGCCTTCAGGCACTTGTGACCCAAAAGCAAAAAAAAGCCTGAGAAAGTCATACTGTATTGAGTAAGCATAGTTCCTGAGAGCTCATGGGATCTGCGAAGAGATTTTTGAGGGGGGTTTAATTTGTTCCTTTTGTAAGCTCATGTGAATGTTTTATCTTACTGCTATTTATTTGGGCAGTCTGCAATCTTTTAATATTCTGAAAACCATTTTGTTTCTTGTGAGAACATACAGCTATTCTGCTTTTCAGTTTGTTAATTTCTACGATTTCCATGGCCTTCACATCTAACAGTTTAGTATTCAGGACAGTCGACTATCTTTCAATGCACTGTGTTTGGAAGCAGTCAGTCTCACCAATTCCCTGGTTGTGGAATTGCAACCTGTCAGTCAGCACTCAGCAGTGTGGTGAAGGGATGAGAACACCAAGGGAAAATATTTTCATTGAGAGTATAATGTAAAATCAGAATAGCTCATAAGAAAAAGAAGCAGTCTGTTTCCCTGCTTTGAACAGAACCTTGTTTGTGTGAAACCTTCTCTGTAACTCTTGGGTTTAATCCTTTTCTTGAATGTCCTGACCTGGCTGGCAAGGTCTTTTTCTTCAGAAATAGGAGCTAATAAAAACAACCTAAAATGTTTAAATACTGTGGTGATGGAAGACAATAACAGAGGAAATGTGTGCTCCTCCATTGCTGCTGCTTAACATGGGGTACACCTTAGGTCTGCTGCAGGCTGCTGGGTGCTCAGGAGCACAGAGAAAGAGTTGCAAACACTCCCAGACCCTGAATTGTGGTCAGTCATCAGAATAATTGCCTCTCACCTCCTGACAGACCCTGTAATTGCATACATATATAAGGCAGATCATTTTTTTCATACCTAAACAGAGGCTGCTGGGTATATACATATATGGCATGGTTGCATGTTGTGTAGTAAGAACTAAAGTAAAACCATGAGAGCTGACAGGAAACAGATTTTGTTAAAAGACATATTCCTGCATTGGGAATTGCCTAAACAATCAGAATAACTTGATGCAAATTATATTTATACAGATGATACAACTTTGAGAAGGAGGGGAGTTTGAACAATGCATGAGATAGAATAGTAATCATTTTAAAAACACATAAGAGAAGTAAATTTTAAAGTTTATGTTAAATCAGAACTTATATATTTAGAACAGTTAATTATTCATCAAGGAGAGGAGGTGAGAGAAAAGTGGAGAAGCTCAGCATCCAAACAGTGGAGATACTCAGCTGGAATATGGGAGGTCTGAATCAAGGCCTCTTTGCCCTGTATTTTATACTGCTAGTACATTTTTCATAGGTGAAATGTTTTATAGTGTGCCTTTGTTCACTTTTAGAAATGGCTCCAAGGTTAAGTGCTGTGTGGTAGGGTGAAGCTGCAAATTCACAGTAGAACCATGGAAAACTCCCATATTAATGAACCTTGGATTTTGTCTTGGATTATAAGATCAAACCTGTGTTATTTTTCTTTGAAATGTGGTTAGATTCTCTTTTTTTTTTTTTTTTTCCACAGTATTTTGACAGTATTGTTGTTTATTGTGTAGATTATAAATATTGAATTATGAATATTTTCCCACTTAAAAGAAATAATTATCTGTTTAATATGTAGGTTAGAGATATCTGCATGTTTTGTGGTATTGCAACAATTAGACATGGGGAAAAAGCTATTAAGGCACTCAGCCCATTTGCCTGGAGTGTATAAAAACATTGTTTCCTTACTCTATTTGAATATGAGTGATAAATCAGTTAAGAAGTTTCAACTTCTTCAGCTTTAATTCAACCATACAGATTAGTCTGGCATTTTCAATATGGCTAGTACTGTTTGCTTGAGCAACACTTTAGATTGGTAGGGTTTTTCCTTAATGTCTGAATATGGTGTAAATTGTCTTTCTCTAAGCACTTTGCTAAACTGTAATCAAATAACTGGTTTTGTGGAAACTGGATGCAATAGTGTTCTGAATAAGTCACAAATGTTTTTTGAAGTTGTGCATATATATATTTTCAGAATATTTTATCATCTTTTTTCTATGATATCCATCAGAATTCTCATTGGTCTTGAAATAAATTGCAATAATCTGGCGACCTTTAAATTTCAGAAAATGATCCCTAATGCCTTTGTACCTCTCAGTAACAAGAACCTAAGCATATCTAGTTATAAATCCATAGCTTCAATCCTTTTATGTTTGTAAATATTTTGTCTCTATTTCATTTAACTCTCAGATAGGTTCCCAAGTTTATTTCCATACTCACTCTTCTGGAAATACTTAACTTTAAAAGCACATCGGATAATTTTGCTCCAATCTGAGATCTTTTCAGATTTGTAATATTTTTCATCTATTTCAGTGAGTGCAATGTACCTGCATTTTTTTGTAGATAATAATGTAAATTCAGTGTAGTTCCTCACAATCAGGAAAAGGGAAAATGAAGAGGGTAAAAGATACAGAGGTTTGGTGTTGCTAGTGATTTAAAACTCATATTTTGCATGTTCCTTGATTGTTTTAGTTTACTCATTTTGCCAAACAGACCACAAAGCTGTGAATATTTATTTAGTTCTGTTCCTAATAGTTTTTCTAATAGGGAATTATTTTGGTACAATGAAAGACATTTGTAAATGAAGCAGATAAGCCCTTTGGCAGACAAGGAGTGTTTTGTTCAACACAAGAATTCTATTGTCCACTGCTTTAGTTGTCAAGTGCCTGGGGAGCCCAGGATTTATGATGATGTTACAATGGCCCTTTCAGAGCAAAGTCTAAGAAGCTGTGAGATTCTGTTCCTCTGCTTTTCAGACTTTCAAATCTTTTTATCATGCAAGGACAATGCAGGATTCAGCTGCTTCTTAGGCCACAGGACTGCCCATTTAACATCAGGCATTGTGAAATAATTACCATAGTGACAATGGGTTTGGGTTTTTTTTCCCCTCTAACTGGTAACATTTCAAAATTGTTTGACTTGTCACTTTGTATAAATCGACTCTGAAGCCACAGCTTATTTTACCAAAAAAAATTAAATAATTTATTGTTAGGAGATTTAGAATGCGTCTGTGTCAAATCTATTTGCAGCATATGAACTGTTTTTGGAGTTTTCTTGTAACTGTAATTGGACTTCGAAACAGCTTTCTGTAAATACAGCAGTTGAGGTTTCTTTGCCTTTTCTTGCTTTTGTAAAGGTTACAGAGTTAGTAGAGCTTTACTGTTGAAGTCATATTCAACTGCAGAAGAAAATAAGAAAATAAAAACATAATATGCAGTCAAGTAGTAGTTGATACTTATGTAGCAATCAGATAAACTATTTATTGTGCTATATTAATGACATAAATAATCAGTCCTAAATCATATTTTTTAATGGGAATTGATATGTGGAGGAGTTAGTCTTTCTTTGCTTGATGTTAATATGAAGGATTATTTGGTCCAAATAATTAGTACTGTTACAAAAAATATTAATTGTAACCTCTGAGGTTTGTTTAAATGTGGAGTAAATGGAAAATGGTGCCTTTACTTGTCAGAGAAATTATTGTGCATGTGAACTCTTCATTGGTGGTCACTCGACCTGTATGCACAGGAAAAAAAACCTAATAGTGTGGCAGGTCAGGTTGAGGACTGATATAATATTAACTATTTGGTGCTTCTAAAAGCCAAAGCAGATTTAAAACAACAACAAAAAAGCAACAACAAAAAAACCAACCAAACAAACAAAAAAAGAAAGACCATAGGAATATAAAAGAGGATATTTTGAAAAGTACTTACTAAGCAGCTTTAAATGTCTTGGGTAAAAAGAAATCTTGAGCTGCAAAGTCATCTATTGTCTGTAAAGTTACTAAACAAATTATCAAAATGAGAAAGTTTATTCAGTTTTAGTATTTCTTTTAATTCATATGAATTGTTGAGAAGGGTAGTCTATGAAAAAAAAAGCTTGCAAATTTAGTATATTTTAAAATACCATGTGTCCTTTATAGCATATTGCATAAATATGTTGCATTTGTAGAGTAATTTTATAAAGGAAGTGCTTTATACATTATGACTTGGTCCACACAAAATATGCCTTATTTCATATAGCTTACCTTAGCAAAAAACACTTTCTAGGAATGTAGTTTTTATTGAATGTGTATCACAAATTTTTAAAGCAGAATAAAATATATCTTCAGTCACAACTGGCAATAGAAGCCACATAACTCTATTTCCTCTTTTGAGTAAATGTAAAATATGTTTACATAATATTTAATATGTAATACTTAAGTCAATGCCTACTCATTTCTTAACACTTTTTCTAGCAAATCTGGAATGTGGCCTGTGCTGCTGAACTTTTTTTTTTTTTTTTCAATTAAAACTTGATTGTTTTATAAATTCACAATAAATTTGAAAGTACTGGGTAATCTAGCTGATTTCCTTGGCTACAATCAACTGTAGACCTAGAATTCATTTAGTACCTGTTTAAGAGTTTATCAAGGTATGAAATGAGCATCAGAAATACAGTGTCTACATCAGCACATAACAATAAATCACACTATTTCTTTTGCATTCAATCATACTAACTATATTTTTTACTTGTGTGGGAACACATCAGAAACACACAGGATGATGAGGTACTGATCTGTGAATCTGTGAACCTTCTTAACTTCCTACTTTAAATTCAAGAAAAGATTTGCCTCACCTCATAAGGAATTATTCAACTGGTTTCTTTTTGTATCTATACCCTTTATACAGACTGTCTCAACTCATTTATGAAAGAATTTTAACCAACAAAACAACTAAAGATTAATTTCTTACAGGCAGAGGCATCTCTTGCACATTTCCTTACTTCAAATATTTTATCTTAGATATCTTTTCCCTGCTGTAATGGTAGTTCTACTTACTAAAATAATCTACTCCCTTCTCCATCATAATGGTAAAACCACTAATTTTCTAATATGTCTTAAGAGCACTGAGAAATGTTCAAAGCACATCTTGCTCACTAATGGTATCTGCAGCTGTTGCTCTTTTTCCCTACAGTGTGTCTTGTATTAGAAAATATTCTCAGAACAGATTTTCCATAAAAATCTGGTTTTTTTCAGGAGATAATGAAAAAGATATGAAGGAATTTTGATATGGTCTCCAGCATTTTAGTTATGGGAATATTCTTGAAACAGTGTCTATTAAGGTAAAAGCTATTATATTGAGATCCTCCTTGTAATTATACGTATTATTTAGTTGCTAGTCTCTAGGTTACTGTGATAGTTATCAGACTAGACTTTAGTTTTATTGTGGTGCCAACATTGCATTAGATTTCAAATGAACTTTTTTACTTTTTGCAGCCAGAGCTGAAGCACCAGATTGGTGGCAGCAGAATGCTTGTATCTGCATTGTCTTCATAGCCTCATTAAGTGGCATTTCAGATGTGTGGAATATGCTGCATAAATTGGCAACAATTTTCCAGTGGGTGAAGGTAAGTAGTACAAATGTATGATCTTTGGAGTTGTGTCAGATATGCATAACTAGTCTTTTGCTTCTGTAGTGCCTACGTTTGTACAATCTCTTGAAAACTCACAGCAATGTAGAACTGAATAAGAGAAATGCAAGAAATTTTCAAATATTTAGGTTTACAACTTGATTTGATCAGTCAAAAAGATCAATACTTTTTTTATACTCATATATACTTATATGTGAGTAACTCCATATTTGGTTGTTTCTCCAATATCTTGTGCAATACCACTGAGCTTAATATAACTGCTGAGACTTAGGAAGAGATTTTAGTGGTGACTGAGGCTTCAGAGGAGGAGGAAATAGAGTAGTATGAGAAAGCCTAGACCCAAAAAATGTTATATCTGCTTCTCTGACCTTTAATATTTCATATCTTCTCTGACTATCAATTGTGCTATTATTGAAACCAATGATTCCACAGAGGTGAGAATTGTCCACTGCAGGAGTATCCTTGTTTTAAAAATTAACACAGAAACAGATCAAATGTAATAGATAATAAATATGTGAATACTGTTATTTTTACAGAATCAAAGTAATGATACCATGTTAAATTGCCTAGGATAAAGAGCACAAAGGCAGGATATTAAAACTCTTTGTCTAGCTGACTCGTTCACAGTTTTTACTTTCAAAGTGCTTCATCCATATATGTCATATACCTAAAGATCCTAGTGAGCACATAGTTATATAAATATATATATATATGTATATATATATATTTGTTTATGATATCCCCCCTCCACGGATGATGACTCCACCACCTCCCTGGGCAGCTTGTTCCAACACTCTTTCAGTAAAAAAATTCTTCTTAATATGTAATCTAAATCTCCCCTGCTGAAACTTCAGTCCATTTCCTTTAGTCCTGTCATTATTTAGATGAGAGAAGAGGCTGCACCCAACTCACTACAACCTCCTTTCAGGTTGTTTTAGAGAGTGATAAGATCCCCTCAGCCTCTTCTTCTTCATTCTAAACAGTCTCAATTCCTCAGTCTATATAACATGCTGCAGCAGGTCATTAACTGCTTCCTCTTGGATTATGGGGGGGCTTGTTACTGCTCTCCATCTTTATCTTCCAGTTCAGGAGGCTGAATACCATGGACGGTAGCTGGTGTGACTAATAAAGATGGAGGCAAAGGCAGAATGGAGTATCACAGCCTTGGTTGGTTGTAATGTTCTCCTCTGCATCCATTAAAGGACGGAGAGCCTGTCTCTCTTTTTACTGTTTTACTGCTATCAGTTTCACCCCTAACATTGCCATGCCACCTCTACATTCATCTCTAGTGGCTCTGGTTTTATCCCCTTCCCCCTTCAAACCTAGTTTAAATCCCTCTTGATGAACCCTGCCAACTTCTGGCCAGGAATCCTTTTTCTCCCTCGTGGATAGTTCCACTCCATTTTTGCCAGCAGGCCCGGTGCCATGTAAACATCTCTGTGATCAAAGAAACCAAAAGAAAAATGCTCAGTTCTTGTTCAGATACAACTTTTCAGTAGAATGAAGTTAGAGAGTTTGTTTTGAAGGCTGAAGACTTCCTGACTAGGTTTCAAATTCATCTGTTGGTATCAAGAAGACTTATCTAGTTCATGAGATAAATGAATTTAACAAATTGGGTCTCTACTCAAGTTTTTTTCAAGTCTTATCTAAGAAACTGTCTATTTTCATTGACTTTTTTACATGTCAAAGTGCAAGCAAATAATTTCTGATACAAAGCTTCCTGCAGAGTGATTGTGGGATGTTCCCTCTGGTTTGAGTGTAAAGTGCCTCCCTCCAAAAGAGGAGGAACAAGAATGTTTTTGCTGTTTATCATACAAACCTGAACATCCATATGCTTTTTCAATTTACTTCTTCTGAAGGATCTTTCTTAAATTGTTTCCAGCTGTGCCTGTTCAGGAATGTAAATTTCCTTTTATAGTACCTAGATAAACAGTTGAGAAGGTAAAATATTAATTTTTAACTATTGTTTATGGGACAAGTTGCAGATAGAAACTGCAGAGCTTGCTCATTTGGAGCTATAACACAAGCTTGGCTACTCAGTCACACTGGAAGATTGGTAGTAGCTTCATTGAATGACTGACTAGAGGTTTCCTTTTTATATTGCTTGGATTTTCTATACTGAACTTCCAGAAGGAATAAGAGTAGGCACAACAGATAAATTTATTCTCAATTACATTACTCTGGAGGGCATTATTTATGAATAAATGGTCCATTATATATTAATAAATGGATCCCCAGAAAAGAATACTGCAGTATTTAAAAATCCCTCTCATACAAATTGAGAACCTTAGGTTCACTTATATATTCAGTAAGAATATATGATCAGTGTTGTAGAAGATATATTTTGCTTCTTTCATATCTAAGATACTTTTTGTTATTTGCTTTTACTTCTCATATAGTAAGCCTAGTCTATAATGGGAGAAAAACATGGTATTCCTGGCATACAAAGTAGATCTTGGAAGGAAATTACTGCATAGTTTTGTTTCTGCACAAGTGCCATGTATAAAGAAGAATTATTTTCAGCTACAGTGCTAACACATTTAACGAGGACTACATATCTGAACAGAAAGTGTTTCATCTCCAGTTTACTACTTTATTTTGTATTACACAGCTCACTTTGCTTTTATAAAAGTAGCAGGCTTTAAGACCTGTTTTTGACTCCTCAGGATTATTTTATTACATATATTTCTACTTATATTTGTGGATGGATATTAGCATAAGTGAAATTCATAGATTCATAGATATTAGGGGTTGGAAGGGACCTAGAAGATCATCTAGTCCAACCCCCCTGCCCGAGCA